>CAUYWD010000008.1:0-267323 GCA_963576735.1 Bedellia somnulentella | reverse complement strand
CTCTGACGGCAAAGCGGGATACTGTTATACCATCATTTGATAGCTTATGTAATAAGCTTTACAATGAATGTAACCACAAAGTGTTACGGGTCTTGGTTTAGGAGAGGTGACGATTTTTCTGGAGCGGCCGCCATGTTTCTTACAGTTGTATACGCTGTCATCTTCTCCGTCGAATATTCCTTACTCTGACGGCAAAGCGGGATACTGTTATACCATCATTTGATAGCTTATGTAGTAACCTTCACAATTAATGTAACCACAAAGTGTTACGGGTCTTGGTTTAGGAGAGGTGACGATTTTTCTGGAGCAGCCGTTTTATTTCTTATAATTGTATACGCTGTCATCTTCTCCGTCGAATATTCCTTACTCTGACGGCAAAGCGGGATACTGTTATACCATTATTTGATAGCTTATGTAATAAGCTTTATAATGAATGTAACCACAAAGTGTTACGGGTCTTGGTTTAGGAGAGGTGACGATTTTTCTGGAGCGGACGCCATGTTTCTTACAGTTGTATACGCTGTCATATTCTCCGTCGAATATTCCTTACTCTGACGGCAAAGCGGGATACTGTTATACCATCATTTGATAGCTTATGTAATAAGCTTTACAATGAATGTAACCACAAAGTGTTACGGGTCTTGGTTTAGGAGAGGTGACGATTTTTCTGGAGCGGCCGCCATGTTTCTTACAGTTGTATACGCTGTCATCTTCTCCGTCGAATATTCCTTACTCTGACGGCAAAGCGGGATACTGTTATACCATCATTTGATAGCTTATGTAATAAGCTTTACAATGAATGTAACCAAAAAGTGTTACGGGTCTTGGTTTAGGAGAGGTGACGATTTTTCTGGAGCGGCCGCCATGTTTCTTACAGTTGTATACGCTGTCATCTTCTCCGTCGAATATTCCTTACTCTGACGGCAAAGCGGGATACTGTTATACCATCATTTGATAGCTTATGTGGTAACCTTCACAATTAATGTAACCACAAAGTGTTACGGGTCTTGGTTTAGGAGAGGTGACGATTTTTCTGGAGCAGCCGTTTTATTTCTTATAATTGTATACGCTGTCATCTTCTCCGTCGAATATTCCTTACTCTGACGGCAAAGCGGGATACTGTTATACCATTATTTGATAGCTTATGTAATAAGCTTTACAATGAATGTAACCACAAAGTGTTACGGGTCTTGGTTTAGGAGAGGTGACGATTTTTCTGGAGCGGCCGCCATGTTTCTTACAGTTGTATACGCTGTCATCTTCTCCGTCGAATATTCCTTACTCTGACGGCAAAGCGGGATACTGTTATACCATCATTTGATAGCTTATGTAATAAGCTTTACAATGAATGTAACCACAAAGTGTTACGGGTCTTGGTTTAGGAGAGGTGACGATTTTTCTGGAGCGGCCGCCATGTTTCTTACAGTTGTATACGCTGTCATCTTCTCCGTCGAATATTCCTTACTCTGACGGCAAAGCGGGATACTGTTATACCATCATTTGATAGCTTATGTAATAAGCTTTACAATGAATGTAACCACAAAGTGTTACGGGTCTTGGTTTAGGAGAGGTGACGATTTTTCTGGAGCGGCCGCCATGTTTCTTACAGTTGTATACGCTGTCATCTTCTCCGTCGAATATTCCTTACTCTGACGGCAAAGCGGGATACTGTTATACCATCATTTGATAGCTTATGTAATAAGCTTTACAATGAATGTAACCACAAAGTGTTACGGGTCTTGGTTTAGGAGAGGTGACGATTTTTCTGGAGCGGCCGCTATATTTCTTACAGTTGTATACGCTGTCATCTTCTCCGTCGAATATTCCTTACTCTGACGGCAAAGCGGGATACTGTTATACCATCATTTGATAGCTTATGTAATAAGCTTTACAATGAATGTAACCACAAAGTGTTACGGGTCTTGGTTTAGGAGAGGTGACGATTTTTCTGGAGCGGCCGCCATGTTTCTTACAGTTGTATACGCTGTCATCTTCTCCGTCGAATATTCCTTACTCTGACGGCAAAGCGGGATACTGTTATACCATCATTTGATAGCCTATGTAATAAGCTTTACAATGAATGTAAGTACAAAGTGTTACTGGTCATGGTTTAGGAGAGGTGAGGACTTTTCTGGAGCGGCCGCCATGTTTCTTACAGTTGTATACGCTGTTATCTTCTCCGTCGAATATTCCTTACTCTGACGGCAAAGCGGGATACTGTTATACCATCATTTGATAGCTTATGTAATAGGCTTTACAATGAATGTAATCACAAAGTGTTACGGGTCTTGGTTTAGGAGAGGTGAGGATTTTTCTGGAGCGGCCGCTATATTTCTTACAGTTGTATACGCTGTCATCTTCTCCGTCGAATATTCCTTACTCTGACGGCAAAGCGGGATACTGTTATACCATCATTTGATAGCTTATGTAATAAGCTTTACAATGAATTTAACCACAAAGTGTTACGGGTCTTGGTTTAGGAGAGGTGAGGTTTTTCTGGAGCGGCCGTTTTATTTCTTATAATTGTATACGCTGTCATCTTCTCCGTCGAATATTCCTTACTCTGACGGCAAAGCGGGATACTGTTATACCATCATTTGATAGCTTATGTAATAGGCTTTACAATGAATGTAATCACAAAGTGTTACGGGTCTTGGTTTAGGAGAAGTGAGGATTTTTCTGGAGCGGCCGCCATGTTTCTTACAGTTGTATACTTTGTCATCTTCTCCGTCGAATATTCCTTACTCTGACGGCAAAGCGGGATACTGTTATACCATCATTTGATAGCCTATGTAATAAGCTTTACAATGAATGTAACTACAAAGTGTTACTGGTCATGGTTTAGGAGAGGTGAGGACTTTTCTGGAGCGGCCGCCATATTTCTTACAGTTGTATACGCTGTCATTTTCTTCGTCAAATATTCTTTACTCTGACGGCAAAGCGGGATACTGTTATACCATCATTTGATAGCTTATGTAATAAGCTTTACAATGAATTTAACCACAAAGTGTTACGGGTCTTGGTTTAGGAGAGGTGACGATTTTTCTGGAGCGGCCGTTTTATTTCTTATAATTGTATACGCTGTCATCTTCTCCGTCGAATATTCCTTACTTTGACGGCAAAGCGGGATACTGTTATAGCATTATTTGATAGCCTATGTAATAAGCTTTACAATGAATGTAACTACAAAGTGTTACGGGTCATGGTTTAGGAGAGGTGAGGATTTTTCTGGAGCGGCCGCCATATTTTTTACAATTGTATACGCTGTCATTTTCTCCGTCAAATATTCTTTACTCTGACGGCAAAGCGGGATACTGTTATACCATCATTTGATAGCTTATGTAATAAGCTTTACAATGAATGTAACCACAAAGTGTTACGGATCTTAGTTTAGGAGAAGTGACGATTTTTCTGGAGCGGTCGTTATATTTCTTATACTTGTATACGCTGTCATCTTCTCCGTCGAATATTCCTTACTCTGACGGCAAAGCGGGATACTGTTATACCATCATTTGATAGCCTATGTAATAAGCTTTACAATGAATATAACTTCAAAGTGTTACGGGTCTTGGTTTAGGAGAGGTGAGGATTTTTCTGGAGCGGCCTTCACATTTCTTATACTTGTATACGCTGTCATCTTCTCCGTCGAATATTCCTTACTCTGACGGCAAAGCGGGATACTGTTATACCATCATTTGATAGCTTATGTAATAAGCTTTACAATGAATGTAACTACAAAGTGTTACGGGTCTTGGTTTAGGAGAGGTGAGGATTTTTCTGGAGCGGCCGTTACATTTCTTATACTTGTATACGCTGTCATCTTCTCCGTCGAATATTGCTTCCTCTGACGGCAAAGCGGGATACTGTTATACCATCATTTGATAGCCTATGTAATAGGCTTTACAATGAATGTAACCACAAAGTGTTACGGGTCTTGGTTTAGGAGAGGTGAGGATTTTTCTGGAGCGGCTCCCATGCTTAATTTCATTTTATCTGCAGGCTTTGGCACTGTCTACAGATGAATATGGATGTATGTCCGGATGAGTATCGATACATATAACATAATAACTACTGAAAACTTTGGATTTACATGTTATTCTGGTAAATGGAACCAAAAAGTATTTTACTTCTTAATTTGGTCGTATTATAATGGCTGCCAGTTTTGGCTGCCAACTTCACACAGGTGTTTTGTTTAGAATGTGGATGACGTCAGGTAGGTGATTAAGACATTGAAATCAAATACAATGATGCATTAGCTTAATGAGTTTTGAGCATGAAGCCGAGGCATCATTAATGAGGTGATTACTAATCATCTAGGAGGTTTGGAAAGGATTATGTATCTCTGAAACGCTTACAGATACAGCTCTGAAACCCAGCGCAATCGCTTCAAATGGGGGGCTATTACTTTTTTTTTTTTTTTTTTTTTAGGTTGGGTCTGCTGCCCTTGATAATACTTTGAGGCGAGAGAGGGGAGAGAAGCGGGGGTGGAGGGGGTTGAGCCAGAACTCCCATAACCCTACTACTCAAGTGTGTCAGCATCTGAATTAAAGGAGCAGCAACTGCGTTTACGTATCATCTTTAATTAATTACGCAGCATATATCCAAGTAAGACTGTTCTTTTTATTCACCTATTCAGTTAACCGTTAAAATGGAAGATTTGTATGAAAAGCAGGTACTTATTTCTAAAAGTATTAAATCATTGGGTGAAAATTTCAAAAAAGACGGTCCATCCCATAAGACCCAATCTTACTTTGAGAAAAGGTTCTCAGAGTTGGAAGAGCTATGGGCTAAATATGAAGTTAATCACAAGGATTTATATCAATTGTATGACAGAAGGCATCCTTATTTTGCAAATTACGAATATGAGCAGACTAAGAAACTTATGGAGTCCATCCGGGCTCTCATGGAACAGAAGTTTAACGAAATATTTGACGTGCAAAAACCAGGGACAAGTGGCAATAATACTGAAGAGAATAGGGATTTCGTACCACCCTTGTCACAGAAGGATATACACTTGAAAGATCAGGGCGTATTTAGCAAGTATGACGACCTCATGAAAAAACAATCTGTTAACTTCAAAGCATTTATGAGAACAGTAAATAGCATTAACCTCGAAAGTATCAATGACAAGTGGGAATTCGAAGACGCGCTTAATACATTGCAGAAACGATGGTCTATCATTGACAAGAGCCACTGGGAGATAGCTACAGAGTTAGACGAAACTGATGAAGGTTATGAAGATATATTTACAAAACATGAAAAGATTTATAATGACCTGAAAAAATCAATAAATACCAAATTTTGGTCCATGCAGCATCGAGAAAAAACCACCCCTCAGATGGAAATACCAATGTTTACTGGAGATTTTCATTCTTGGGTATCTTTCAAAGATCTTTTTAATGAAATCATTCATCGCAATCCATCATTATCACCGGCCCAAAAAATGCAATTTCTTAAAGGCAAGATAAAGGGTGAGCCACAAAAGTTAATTCAGCATTTACAAATATCTACCGAAAATTACAACAATGCATGGGACATTTTAAATAATCGTTACGATAATAAAAAACAAATATTTTCTTGCCACATGGACACCATTATGCGTCTCCCAATATTAGCTCAGCAATCAGCAACAAGCATTAAAAAAATGCATGACACGAGGGTGGAATGTCTAAATGCCATCAAAAATTTAGGAGTCAGTATAGAAACATGGGATCCTATCATTTTCCATATTTTATCAAGCAAATTAGATCACGAGAGTCACAGAGATTATATAGAGTCGTTGAAGAACTCGAAAGAACTACCGGTACTGAAAGAGTTTTTGGAGTTTTTAGAAATAAAATTTACATGTTTAGAATCATCTAGAAGGAAAACAGAGACATTTGTATCAAAGCCATATCCACCTAATCATCAGCATAATCGTTCATCAACGCACATATCACCAGCATATAAAAAGTCGTATCAACCTGTATATAAGCAATTTCATAATCAATATCAATATCAAAAGCAAGCGGCGAATAACAAAGTATCATTGGCGGTGAGTGGAAGAATCAAATGTCCATTGTGCAAATGCGAACATGGCATCTTTAATTGCAAAACATTTATGGAAATGACGAATGAATTAAAACTGCAAACTATTGCTAAATTAAAATTATGTGAAAACTGCCTTTATTGCCACAATGGTAAGGAATGCATATCAAAAAGAAGATGCCGCCTTTGTCAAGAGTGTCATAATACACTTTTGCACGAGGCTTACACTCAACGACCACATAATAGCATTAATATGCAAGGGGGTAGGCAGTCAGGCAATACCTCTCTTGTAACTCAATCAAAATCGGGAGAAATTCTTTTATCAACCGCGCTTATTAAAGTAAAGGGCGCAGATGAATCATACCACGTGTTAAGAGGACTTATCGATCAAGGTAGTCAGATATCAATTATAACAGAAGCAGCCGCACAGATTTTGGGTTTAAAGAGACGTCACTATAATGGCACTGTAGTAGGCGTCGGCCAGAATGAGAACAACTGCAAGGGTGTCCTCAATATAACATGTTCGTCTTTACACAATGATTTTACTTTTAATACAGAAGCGCTTATAATGAGCAATCTAATAAAAAACTTGCCCAATAATACAATATCAAAGCCGAACTTATCATATTTGGAAAATATAAGCCTTGCAGATCCAGATTATCATATCAGCCGACCCGTTGACTTATTATTAGGGGCCGATATATATTCAACAATAATTTTAAATGGTATTATTAAAGGAGAGAACACGGATCAGCCACTAGCCCAACAGTCTCAATTAGGGTGGTTGCTATGTGGTAACGTGAAATCATTTCACTGCAACGTTATTGTAAACAATGTACAGGATTTAAAATCGTTTTGGGAAGTGGAGGAGCTAAACGACGAGAACGATCTGACATCTGAAGATCAAAAATGTATTGACTACTACTTGTCAAGCACTAAAAGACAGGAGAGTGGAAGATATATTGTCAAAATACCATTTAAAGATAATTTTGAGCAACAACTCGGTTCTTCAAAGGAAATAGCTATAGCACAGTTTAAAAACATTGAGAAAAAATTTACACGACAGCAAACTTTGGCGGAGCAATATAAGACTTTTATGCAGGAGTACCGAGATATGGGTCATATGATATTATCAAACAATAATAGCACAGATGGTTGTTATCTCCCGCACCATGCAGTGATTCGTGCTGATTCCGTTACTTCCAAGCTACGCGTGGTATTTAATGCATCAGCAAGGACGTCCACGGGAGTTAGTTTAAATGATGTAATGTGTAAAGGGCCCAACTTACAAAAAGATTTACAATCACTTATTTTATCATGGCGTCAATATCAATATGCATTTACCAGTGACATAGAAAAGATGTATCGACAAATTATCATCGACAAGTCACATCAAAAATACCAGAAGGTTATGTGGAGAGAGTCAAAAGAAAAACCTATACAGACATATCAATTAAGCACAGTCACATATGGTACTAAAGCAGCTCCTTTTTTAGCTATGATGACACTTAAAAAGTTAGCAACTGACGAAAAAGAGAAGTACCCAGAAGCAAGCATCATATTGGAAAACTCATTTTACATGGATGACCTGGTTCACGGCTCACATTCCATCCAAAAGGGTAAGCAGATTATAAAAGATCTCATATCGCTACTTCAATCAGGCGGTTTCAAGTTGAGAAAGTGGGTTTCAAATCATCCTAAAATATTGGAAAATGTTACATCAAATCAAGATTTATTATCAGACTCGTTTATTTTTAAATCAGAAAACTTATCAAAGACATTAGGGTTGTATTGGAATGCAGTGGAAGATAAATTCATAATACAATGCAACATAACGCACGATATAAATAAACTTACGAAAAGAACTTTACTGGCTGAAATATCAAAAATGTTTGACCCGCTTGGTTGGGTAGCCCCTATCACCACGAAATTCAAATTATTATTTCAAAAATGTTTGGGCTTTTTATGATATTATGATAGTTCAATGATACACTGCTTAAACCCAAATATTATGTTTATTTATTTAACTATGATAAGTTGATGAAAATGATATTGATAATGATAAGTGAATGTGACCAGTAAGTACGATTACGGTAAACACACTTATTTATTCTACATAATTACTAAATAATTAATACATTGTAATCCGAGCGGAGCCGAACATGACCGACAATCCACGAGTTCAGTGTTAGGTGATATTGCACCGAACATGCAGGGTGTGGTGATGGTGACGATGAAAGAAAAGTTGACTGGAAGTAAGAGGCAAACAGGTTACATACAGACTCACCATTATCTCCTATCATACCATCATATTTCATCATAGACGGTAGCGTGCGTGAAGCTTTATTAAGGGATTTCGAGTATGACCAGAAAAAACGAGGATTATTGGTGACCGAGTCTTCAACTTTACTTATATACGCCTGATAACATTCCTGTTCAATTTTTTTTAATTTAATTAATTAAATTCAATTTTTGTTAAAATTTTCTCTGAGAAGCGAATAAGTTCGATAATCGCCCGAGTTCCCATATCTTTTATATTTGCCTAGAAATTTTAACTTTTCTTTTAGAATTCTTTTAAGGGAGGAGGTATACCAAGTAGGAAATGTATTATTTATGAGAACCCTGTGAGGGATAAACTTGTCTCGGAGCTCATGAAGAGTAGAATTTAAAAAGAGAACTGCATTGTCAATAGATCTCTCAGTCAAAGAGGTATTCCAATCAATGTCATGCAGAGCAATATTAATTTTATCAAAATCAGCTCTTTTGTATGAATATGCGACTCGGTTGTTCTCTTGCAATGGCGTGAGTGAGGCCATTGACAGTTCTATACATATAGACCTATGGTGCGGGTCTTCCGGCACCAACGGATCATCACAAGGATGCACTGACACCGTAGTATTAGAGAAAACAAGATCTAAGATCCTACCATTAACATTGCACACGGGATTATACTGATCAAAGCTACACTCAATAAGTGTGTCAAACAAGTTAATTTGACACTGACTAGTTATTCCTAAAGGTTCAAGATAGCCAGAACTTTGTAGGTTCCACGTTATATTAGGTAAATTGTTAGGTTACAGGCGGGAATCGAACCCGCGACCTCGGGTATACGCCCCGACTCTCTGCCAATGTGTCGAAATATTTCTTTCCTTTATTTATTCTTTATTTATTAGTAATAATCCCCACATGAGGTTTTCATGAACAAAAAGATTTAATCGGTTTTTTTGAAATTTTTCATTACAACCGTATACTCTTCATATCAAAGGAGGGTTAAAAGCTCTTCATAATGGTATGTGTGGGTCCTGGTTCTAAAGGACATATTCACACGTTTCTATTGACACCACTTTCAGGGTGGCTAGAAGCTTTGAGTCGACTTTATAATAGCTACTTGTATGAGCGCAATCGGCCGCTGGATTGTACTTTACGAATGAAGGGTTAAAAGCTCTGCATAATAATTTGACTTGATATGTGTTGCATAGAACTAACTTAGGCGCTTCTATTGACACCACTTATAGTGTGGCTAGAAGCTTTTGGTCTATGACTAATCGGTTTTTTTTTAATTTTTCATTTTAACCGTATACTCTACATATCAGAGGAGGGTTAAAAGCTCTTTATTATGGTATGTTTGGGTCATGGTATTAAAGGATATATTCACACGCTTCTATTGACACCACTTTCAGGGTGGCTAGAACGTACCTTACGGATGGAGGGTTTCAAAGCTCTTCATAATAATATGACTTTATATGTCTTGCATAGCACTAACTAAGGCGCTTCTATTGATACCACTTCCTGAGTGGCTAGAAGGTTTTGGTCAAATTTATCATAGCTATTTGTATGAGCGCTGGATTGTACCATACGAATGAAGGGTTAAAAGCTCTTCATAATAATATGACTTGATATGTGTTGCATAGAACTAACCAAGGCGCTTCTATCGACATCTCTTGCATAGTGGCAAGAAGCTTTGGGTCTATATCTAATCGGTTTTTTCTTATTTTTCATTTCGACTATATACTCTACATATCAAAGGAGGGTTAAAAGCTCTTCATAATGGTATGTATGGGTCGTGGTTTTAAAGGACATATTCACACGCTTCTATTGACACCAGTTTCAGGGTGGCCAGAAGCTTTGGGTCGATGTCAAATACTTCTTTTTGGATTTTTCATTTAACCACTTACTCTACATTAGGTTTAAGGGAGTCTAGGTTTATCTGTCTTACCTTCAGTAGGAGTCTGAGCATTAATCGATGAATGACTTGTTTATTTAGCATGTTTTATGCAGTATTTGAATGGTTTTATGTGTTTGAATTGAAGACTTTTTAATTTCGTCGGTTTATAATCGGCCGCTGAAATCGGCCGCTAACTTCACACCGGTACTTCGTACGACCCCGGCGAACTTTTTAATAAATATGCTTTTCTTTTTATATCGTATAGGAGTGCCCGCTTATTTAATATTTTGTGTGAAGTATGACGTAAAAATATTTGGAAAAGGTTGTGTACATGAATAGGATATATGTAAGTATAGTAGCGAAAGGGATATATAGACGCAATTTGCCGTCGTTTATTGAATGAGAGTGGGATAGTCCATAAACCATAAGAGAGTCCGATAGAGAGCGTTTTAAAAAAAAGGCGGCAGCAATTTCGAACGACCACCGCCCGCAATCATCGCGCGCTCTCGAATGATTCAGCAACTGAAATTTTTGTAGTGGAATAACAAGCGTCTGCGGCAGTAACTGTGAAGGACGGACGAATTCAGCAACGACAAAGTGTAATGGAATAAGCTCTTTACTCTTGTAGCATGAGATAACTTCATAAGAAATTAAAATAAGCGACCATTAACAATTGTGTTCTGTATTTCTGCTCTGCTACCAACAATGTTCATGTAGAACATTGTAATTAAAATAAGTGACTCACCTGCAGCGGGAACTGGTGAGGTGTTCAGTCCTTTGTTATTTCAAGTGGTGTTTGTTCTTCAATAATTTGTTGAGATCTGAATGCATTCAATCTTTACTCAACATATGATTCCCTGGCCAAGGGATATCGTTTCCTTTTATTCTTTCCTTACTTTCTTAAGATGATTCCTGGTTCAACGCGTGCACTGGTGACCGCACCCAATCACATCAAGGTTCACTTACACGGACGATATCACTTTTATATGTCCACAATTACGCCGATTCACAATAAATACAATCAAAATATGCTGCTTCTATTAGTATCACAATACTCAAAATTTATACAATTCAATTACAATTTTACAATATAACAACCCGGCATTCAAAATCAAAAAAGGTCAAGTCAAGAGTATTTTTTTATCTATTTATCACTCACTCAATATATAGAATAGGCTAAGGCTAAGCGCATACTGCCAAAAAACAAACACTTAATCATCTGGCGCGAACATACCCCCGCCCCGGGCCGCTACAATCGGCCCGTTTCAATCAATCGGGAGTCGGGATAGAGTTGCGACCGCAATTTTACAAAATACAGTATCAAGTTCCTCATAAGTAAGTACAGTTTCACCAATTACGCGACGCAAATGAGTTTTAGCGACCTTAACAACATTTTCAAAGGGCAGGAAGGTGGGTCAAACAGCCATTTAATACCCTGGCGGGATAAAATTGCATTAATATCCTTCTTGCTGGACTCAAGAAAATCAACAACTTCTCGAAGATAGTTGTTGGCACCCTTAAAATTTGTTCCACAATCGGAACGCATGAGCGTTGGCAATCCTCGACGGGAAACGAAGCGGGAAAGGGCAGCAATGAAGGCTTCAGTGCTCAATGACGATACTATTTCTAAATCAACAGCCTTCGTAGACAAACAAACAAAAACACAAAGATAGACCTTTTCAATACAAGCAGAACGAAGGCGCGAAGTTTTTACTTTAAAGGGGCCCGCAAAATCCGTTCCGACGCCGGCAAACGGACGAGTAACTGTTACACGATCAGCAGGCAAATCTCCCATGAGGGGTTGCATTGTGGGAGCTTTCAAACGATAGCATGGGATACAACGAAAGATGATGCTACGAATAACTCGACGCGCAGGCGATAACGAGAGAGAAGAAAGTCCACATCTAACTCAGGCTCAATTTCAAGAGCTGCAATCCTAAAGTTTGGGACGGAATTCAACACGTGTGAAGATGTTGGAGGCCACTCACTCGGCCGACACTTCAACCAATTCAATTCTCCAGGAACATGTCTCCATAACAACGGGGTCTCACAATTCTGGATTTGAGAGATACGGTTGGCTACAAAAACTTCTAACATGTGAGCTGGCAATTTAAGCCAGGACAAAACAATCTCACTGTCAGTTCATGCATAACAATCACGAATATCCATATTTCCTTTCAACCAACCTAGAACTGGTCCAAAAATAACAAAACCAAAAACGGTAGGCACTGCTACCAATCCGTTGGGCTGTAAGGGCCGAGGCCCTCCAGTCAAAAAAGTGCCTATAACATCAGAATCCAACAACAAATCTACTGGTCCAGGGGTAAAATAGGTAGGATCCGCCAACTTCAAACCTTTTGTCAAAACAGGGCAAGTCAACTTCAAATCAACCTGGGGTTGCAGCGGATTCAAAATGGTGTCAACAACAATTCCCAAGAACGACACAACTGGAACCAGGGGATCCTGAGGCGAGACCGAGACACGGGTCTCTCCCTTAATCGCTGACACGGGAGTGTTTCCTACACCCCTAACAAACGTATCTCAATTTTTCAATGATAAGCCCAATCGCACCACCAACCAACTTGACAAGATACAACCTTGGGACCCTGAATCCAAAATGGCTCGACATGTTGACCATTGGGGGCCCACACTCTAACAACTGCTGTCGGCAACAGTACGGTTTCCCGGCGGACAGCAGGGATTGGTGGGAGGGCAGCAAGTACCTATTCGGTACGTTGAGGGGCAGAAAACTCACCCCTGGACACGTCGGGAAGGTTACGACGTGGGTGTGGCTCCCAGCTCTCGTACTGGTAACGACGAGACGAGTGAGCAGCAACGAATGGCTTACGATGACGCCCATAACCGTACGTCCGGTTATTTAACCGGGGCTGCTCCATCAAGGGGGGAGAGAACCTATCGGCGGCCGTGTAATATCGAGGCGGTTCCTGTGAACGAGCCATTTTACCCCCGCCCGTGGGGGAACGACGCAAACCCCCGCCCGTGGGAGAACGACGCAAAACCCTCTCGCGACGAATATCAGTCGCAGCATGGTGGAGGGGGGCTTGATGAGGAGGGGAGTAGACTCTTGGGGGGGAACGCACAACTTCTACATCATCACGACCACTACGGTTCGCACATAGAACCGGATGATGAGCTCCCCGACAAAACCTACAAGGTCTGCTCTGCTGACACTCACGCTGAAGATGGTCACCAAGACAACCATAACACCACCTTCGGTCAGCAGCAATAGTTCGGCGACCCTGGACTCGCATCTCCAAAAAACGCTTGCAGGCTGTCACTGCATGTCCAGGCTCCTTGCAATACCGACAAACGACAGGGGGCCCATTTTGCCCCATGGCCATATAAACTCGGTTGTCTCTCCGTTCGGTCAAACGTGGCTGATTCACACGCCGAGACTTCGGTTCCACACGAACCGGCTGACTAGGAGGAAGTACACCAGAAATGTCTCCCACCCGGCACTCATCCTCCAGAAAAAGCAACAAATCCGAAAAGGGAGGAAGATGAGAAGCACTATCACCTCCAAATTTGTGTTCGAAGCGAACCTTCAACTCAGGTGGAAGTTTCTCAAGCACAATATGTAACAATAAATAGGACCAGGAATCTACAGGTAGGTCCAGGATCTTCAATGCATTCAAAGAAACCAGCATTGGATTCAACAAGTCCACCCGCAACCGACTCTGGTTAGTAATCCTGGGCAAGGTGAGAATCCGACCAACATGCTGGTCTGCAAGCCGTCTTACATTGTGGTACCTTTGGGTCAAAAGTTCCACAGCAGTGGGATAACTGTCATCAGTCACAGTGAGATGACTCATCATGTCCAAAGCCTCATCCCGCATGGATGAACGAAGGTAAGCCAATTTCTGAGCTGATGACAAATCTGACCTTCGATCCACCAGGCTTTGGAACATGTTCCAAAAACTAAGCCACTCAGTGAGATCTCCACTAAACTTAGGCAAATCCAAAGTGGGCAGTCTACCCAATAAAGCTGGAGAGGTTGGTTCAAATCTGGAAAAGTAGTCGACCCCGCTTTGAGTGTGAGAGCCGCCGGAACCAATTGATCGGCAAGCTCATCACACTGATCCAAATCACCCACAATTTGAGTTTCCACATCAGATGGAACCACACCTGTGCTGGCCAATTCATAATAACAGGCAGAAAGATTCTCTAACCGCTTTCGTTTAGCGGGCAATTTATCAAACCTCAGTCAAGAGAGAATTAGATTGGAAGTAGGCAGTATTCCAACGGAATACTGCCATAATACTGCTACTGGGTAACTAGTTAAAATTTGTAATCTATGTTTTTTACTCGTTTTAGAAATTATAAAGGGTCCAGAACGAATCACTTAAAAAGCCTTGGGTTATTTTTATCAATACGTCTGCAAGATATAGCCCTCTCACGAAGATCTCTTTAATAACCGGTCCTTTGCTGCGTCTTTTATAGGATTTGCTCGACTTCGTTTGTTACCCAAAAAACTCAAATGTTCACGCCGTATATCAACGAAGTGGATCGCAGAGGAACTAATATTTCTGAACATCACGTGATATTGTCACCTGGTGTTCAGAGTACCCACGTCTATATTTTACGATACGTCACCTTACGTTTAATATATTTATTTACATCATACTGGCCTTGCTAAAGGGTGACCAAATTGAGCGCCGCCTATATTTTGAATCTACATTAATATTACAAAGGGGTAAAATTTTCAACTTTGATAGTTCATTTGTAAGTGTTAATCTTTGAATATACCGCACCAATCATGAATATTCTTTCGCAAACAGATAGCTTTACTCATAAATAAAAGATGTTATTAAAGGAAAGAAAAATTTCGACACTGGCGGGGTTCGAACCCGCGACCTTCGGGTATACGCCCCCGTCGCTCTGCCAACTGAGCTACAGTGTCAGTTGGCATCCAGCGCGAAATTTCTCTATCCTTTGTTTCTTTTTTACACGTTCAAGTAGTGTTTGCGTTTCCTACCTCCGAATTTTAACTAATAAAAAAAAAAAAATCTTTCCTTTAATAACATCTTTTATTTATGAGTAATAATCCCCACATGAGGAATTCATGTCAAAAAACATTAAATTATGAGATAGCTTTACTACTTAGGAAGCCTATAGTACTCCTCCAGCATTTAAACTGTGAAAAATACTTAAAATTTTATAGTCGTACTGTATGATGAAGATAGCGGTGGATCTGCGAAGTGGAAGAACTAGAGCTTGTGCTCTTGGCCACGCTGAGCCTAGCAAGTTCCCGGTAGATTACAAATGGGGCAGGCTGCTGTATCGAGGCAAATGCAACTGAGATGGCCTCGGGGATGGGATTGGATTGACTTCTTCTTCTGCGGGCTTCTGTAACAGCAATTATTTGAATATCGTCAGTTATTTTTCGTGTTGAGCTGAGGAGTGTCGGCTTAGAATAGTACTACCCCGTTTCTTCCCATGGGTGTACGTAAGAGGCAACTAAGGGTATCGGGGCTTTTAAGTAATTTTCGGGCGATGCGGTTACAGACCCATCACCAGAAACATTTATTGGACAATGTTTTCCCCACTTAACTTCCAAAATTGGCTGAAGAAATTTTCTCATTTTGAAGCTCTAGCTATCTTTAGGGATTTATAGCCGTGAATACATGTATATAGGTATTTTTCATAATATTTGAACAAAAAAATCTAAGTTTAAGTTTAAGTTGGAGTAAAGCTGGCTCATATCCTGAACAACCAGATTATACTATATTAATTTATTTTACTGTATGTTACTATTTATACAGATATAAATTAGAGCGGGTAACACTGCAAGGCATATTAAGTGCGAAATATCTAGGATTAGTACTGAATGGTGAATGATTAAACACCGAACACATTTTTTTTATAGAAGACAAGTGTTAAAGCAAATACCTATACATACATATACATTTATATCTATGACTAAGTTGAGATGCTGCGTCTGTTTTTTTACACATTTTGTAACCAGTGTCCAATACAACTTCGAATGGAGCATACGCATTTTATTTCGCTAGTCACATCTTAAACCTCAGTTAAATAAACTCAACCTTATTACTACATTAACATGGTCCTGAATCGAGCCGCATGGATTTGAATCATCGTGAAGCGCACCTGAATGGCAACTGATAAGGAATACAATAGATGACCACATTCCGATCTCCGCTCAACGATAGTTTGTGACAAAACATTGAAAGTGTTATAACGTGACATTAATTTCTATTAGTTTGGTGTTTCACTAAGGCTACAAAAACAGAAGAAATCATAAGAGTGATTAGAAATCTTGCCGTTTCTTTGAATAAAACGAGAAGTAATGTTAAAAAATGTCCCAAAGCCCGGTTAACGAAATTATACATAAATACAAGAATAGAATGCATTAATGGCTATTGGAATGAACTCAAGACTCATCATTACGAGTTAATACGTAATGCAACGGAAGAACAAAAGAAGTTTCTCGACTATTTTACAAATGATGAATATTTTGAGTACGAAGAAGCATATATAACTTTGAAGACGGAATTATTGGAAATGTTACCTGTAGAATCTAAATCTAGTACGCAACAACATGAACACACTTCGAATCCAAATCAAGCATGCAACGTGGTTTTACCGAAAATTACGCTACCGACCTTTAGTGGCGCGTATGAAGAGTGGTTATCGTTTCATGATTTGTTTTGTACACTCATAATACATAACAACAACGCATTAAGTAATGTTCAGAAGTTAAATTATTTAAAAACTAGTGTAACAGGAGAAGCCGCTAGCAGATTGAAACACATAAATATTTCGGAATCTAACTACGAACTAGCCTGGAAGTATATGAAGAACCGATATGGAAATAAACGCATGGCAGTTGGCGCAATCATGAAAAGATTTTTCGCACAGAGAAAAGTAACAGTTAACTCGTCATTTCAGCTGAAACATTTACTTGACACTACTGTTGAATGTTTAGAGCAACTCAAAAACTTGAAGGTTAGTACCAATGATTGGGATCCTATAGTGACATTTGTCATTGTTCAGAAATTTGATTCAGAAAACCATCAATTATAGGAAGAGTACGTAACAAATTACACTGAAGATAATAAACTACCTACACTCGCTATGTTCCAGTCATTTTTAGAGAATCGTTTTCGTACGTTAGAGCTTGTCGAGCCTAAAAGACAAAATAAGATGTATCCAGTTCCGATCAAAGAAAAATCATTCCATGTAACTACAGACATCGAACAAAATAAGGATAAATGTTTTAAGTGCAACGAAAGCCATTCGATTAGTCATTGTAATGTAAAGAGTTTTCCAAACAAACACCAAATGAAAGAAGTGAATACGTTAGAACAAACCAATTATGTTACAATTGTCTTGCCTTCGGACATAATGTAAGACAGTGCAAAGTTCCTGTAAACTGCAGGCTGGGCAAGGGACGCCATCACTCACTACTGCATATGACCAAACCAAAAGCTGTGAACCAAGCTACGAGTGAACAGACAGAAAACCAACAGACACAAACTACCCAGTTAGCACTGCATGCGAGTTTAAATGAAGTGAAAACAACAAACAGTACAAGTTTATTAGCAACAGCGATAGTATACGTAAGAAGTGAAGATAGTAATACAACTATACTAAGAGTGCTTATTGATCTCGGATCGCAAGGAAGCTTCATTAGTGAACGAGCTGCACAGACACTCAAATCGAAGAAATACTCTGTTAGAGGTACAGTTGTAGGTGTTGGAACTACAAGAGAAAATATACGACACGTAGTTCAGCTAGAGGTACAATCTAGACACAGTCAATACAGCCTCAAAGTGAAAGCATATGTTATGTCTAAACAACTGACTACAAAAATACCAGCCAACACCATACAAACCGAACAATAGTCTCATTTGAAGGGGCTTACACTTGCTGATGAACAATACTATAAACCAGGTGTAATTGATTTGCTCCTTAGTGTAGACGTATACGCACAGATGATACAAAATGACGTGATTAAAGGTCCGCCAGGTTCTCCGTGTGCACAAAGAACAAACCTGGGATGGATTCTTTTTGGCAAAGTAGATGATACTAAATCAGATCACGAGTCATTACTAGTACTACACCAAACTATAATACCTGATGAATTCCTGAAAACATTGTGGGAAGTCGATCAAGATAAAAAAAGAAAATACACAAAAGAAGAACAACAGATTTATGAAGAAACTTTTACGAGAAATCAAGATGGTAGATTTGTAGTAGCATTACCATTTCATAAGAAACAGATAAAAGCAGTTAACGGAAATACAAAAATTAAGGCAAAACAACGTTTATTGCAACAAGGGAAGAAATTACAGAACAATCAAGACTTTAAAATACAATATAACGAAATTTTAGAGAGTATTTAAAGATGCAACACATGGAAGAATCAAATAAAGAAGTTTACTTACCTCACCATGCTGTAATAAGAAACGATAAAGAAACAACTAAAATCAGAATAGTATTTGATGCTTCATGCAAAGGAGGTAACAACATCTCTTTAAACGATGAGTTAATGGTTGGCCCAGTATTACAAGAAAATCTTTTTTTTTTTTTTAAATTCTTTATTTCGTTTTAATAACATACAAAATTTGTTTACAATAATTCCGCCAAACTACATAGTAGTTTGTTGGCGGATATAAGAAACATGGAGTGTTAATCAAACAAAGTAAATTGCAATGGCTGATCCACAGCATGATCGCGGGGAGACGTCCTTCGACCCCCACCACTCGACCCGCGGCCGAGCTGTAGACCAGCCACTACTTATTACTAATTACAGCATACAGCGCAGCAGCGCGCACTAACGTTTTATATACATAACTATAACAATAACAGTTGCCTCTTAAAAACTAGCGATTAACTTCTGAGATATACCTACTTAACCTTTATCGATCTTCCTAGAATTATATCCTCAAGTTTGGTAACTTAAGGACACAACTCCAGGAAGTGATTCTTAAGAAGACGTTTAAGCTTGGAGTTTGTTAATTTTTGTTTCACTATTTGAGCGTGTTCATTAAATAGTTTAGGCACTAAATATTGGAGGGTGCGTTCTCCGTAGTAATTACATACAAGTGGGACGGACATAGTGGAAGTAGCAGCTGCACGGGTTGGGTAGCTACGGATCCTCTCATTCATGAATTTATCTGAACCATATTGACTTAAAATAACCGTAATCCACACTTTATGTTCTATTGGTAGCAATTTAGTAATCTTGAAAAATTTTTCGTAATCCCCCTGCATTGTTATTTTTGTGTTTTTACTTATTAAAAATTTTAGTATTCTAATTTGTAACAAATGTATTCTATTTAAATATGTGTTGAAGGTTAATCCATAGCTACCCAGACCATAGCTTATCACTATTCTATCTAAGAAGTATTATCATGAGGTGGAGAATGCATAACATATGCTTCTTGGCAGATATCACAAAGATGTACAGAATGGTGCTCACAAGAAAAGAAGATAATAATTACCAGAGAATACTATGGAGAAGAAATGATGGTGAAGAAATAAAAGATCACAGACTCCAAACAGTAACATTTGGCACAGCATCGGCACCGTACCTCGCAGTGAAAACTCTCCGAAAACTAGCCGAGATAGAACAAACAACACATCCAGAAGGTGCAAGAATTATTCTAGAAGATTTCTACGTAGATGACATGATCTCGGGGGCCGATACTATAGAAAAAGCAATTGATTTAAGTAAACAAGTACAAACCATATTAAAAAGGGTGGCTTTGAACTACAAAAATGGGCTTCAAATGATAAAGAATTTATAGAAACTATTGATGTAGACAGAAGAAGTACAAAGGCAAGTTTTGATATTAAATTAGACAACATCGTTAAAGCCCTGGGTATACGCTGGAATATCAAGACAGATGTATTCAACTACCAATTGAAAATTGAAGATGTAGAAACCATTACAAAGAGAACTATTTTAGCAGATTAACAAAGATTGTTTGATCCCTTAGGATGGATAGCACCAACTATTGTTTTAGTAAAGATTCTTATACAGAAGTTATGGATGACAGGCGTTGGCTGGGATGATACAATTGATGAAAGTTTAGAAAATGAATGGATAAACATTAAAAATGATTTGAAAAATCTACATGAGATAAATATAAAGAGATGGATGAATACTTACACAAATGAAAAAGATAAAATAACATTGCATGGGTTTAGCGATGCATCTATGAGAGCGTACGCAGCTGTAGTATATTGTCGAGTGGAAACAAACACTGGCCAAATCAGAACGTATCTTGTAGCTGCAAGAACTAAAGTAGCACCTGTAAAAACAATATCGCTGCCACGCTTAGAATTAAGTGGAGCTAATCTCTTGGCCAATTTGCTACACAAAGTAAGTCAAGCTTTAAGAATACCAGCTCATCATGTATATGCATGGACTGATTCGACAATTGTCCTCGCTTGGCTCCTAGGTGAACCAAACCGATGGAAACCTTTCGTCGCCAATAGAGTCGTAGACATCCTAGAACATTTAAGTAATTCACAATGGTTCCACGTTCAATCAAATGACAATCCAGCCGATATAGCATCAAGAGGATCTTTGATATCAGAGTTGAAAAACAAAGAAATTTGGTGGTTTGGACCATCGTGGCTGTCTGAAAGAGAGATTAAGTATATAAGACCAGCTAATCTAACTACAGAAATTGAGAAAAAGAAGCACATACAGTCCTATGTCACAATCGAGGAGAAAGAAGAAGACAACTGTCTGAAAATGTCAGAATACATTAACTTAAACGAATTATTGAGAGTAATAGTCTATTGTCGAAGATTTTTAAATGCTAAAAAGCATCCAGATAATATTGAAAAGCAAATGAGTACAGAAGAATTAGAACAAGCATTAAACATTTGCATACGAAAAGTACAAGAAAGAGATTTTATTGATGAAATAGAGAAATTAAAACGAAACGCTGGCTTAGTGAATATTTGACAAGACTTAATCAAAGAACCCAATGGTTAAAGAGAACAAAGGAATTTGAAGTCGGAGAAGTGGTCTTGCTGAAAGATGAAACAATGTCTCCCTGCAAATGGGCATTAGCAAGAGTAGTGAGTAAACATAATTCAATGTTTTTGACATGAATTCCTCATGTGGGGATTATTACTTATAAATAAAAGATGTTATTAAAGGAAAGAAAAATTTCGACACTGGCGGGGTTCGAACCCGCGACCTTCGGGTATACGCCCCCGTCGCTCTGCCAACTAAGCTACAGTGTCAGTTGGCATCCAGCGCGAAATTCCTCTATCCTTTGTTTCTTTTTTACACGTTCAAGTAGTGTTTGCGTTTCCTACCTCCGAATTTTTAACTAATTCGGACGGCCATTTGTCTACCTCTTCAGATAGAATGCAAATGTTGGAAACGCCTAACTATCACATAATTCAATGTTTTTGACATGAATTCCTCATGTGGGGATTATTACTTATAAATAAAAGATGTTATTAAAGGAAAGAAAAATTTCGACACTGGCGGGGTTCGAACCCGCGACCTTCGGGTATACGCCCCCGTCGCTCTGCCAACTAAGCTACAGTGTCAGTTGGCATCCAGCGCGAAATTCCTCTATCCTTTGTTTCTTTTTTACACGTTCAAGTAGTGTTTGCGTTTCCTACCTCTGAATTTTTAACTAATTCGGACGGCCATTTGGCCAATTAAACGCTGGATGCCAACTGACACTGTAGCTTAGTTGGCAGAGCGACGGGGGCGTATACCCGAAGGTCGCGGGTTCGAACCCTGCCAGTGTCGAAATTTTTCTTTCCTTTAATAACATCTTTTATTTATAAGTGAGTAAACATCCCGGAAATGACAATATTACTTGAGTATATACCTTAAGTTATAATGGTAAATTGATGAAAAGATCTGTGTCTAATTTATGTTGTATTCCTAATGAAAACTAAAATTGTGTGAACATAGTTTGCTGGGTAAATTATACTTTGTAATATAGGTTTAAGGATAGGAATTTAAGGATTGTTATTTACAAAATTATGATCTTTACGAGTATTTGTTGTTTTACGTTACTTTACTTGAAAATCAACTGATTGATTAGTATTACCTTAACTTTGTAATTGTGATTGCCAAACATTACAATTTAAATTTATTGTTGTATGTATTTAACATTACATTAACTTAATGTATGCTTACTGGATAAGCAAGTTGCTGATCAATTGATAAAATAATATTTTAGTATTCAAAATATTAAGTTTTCATTAGTTAATAGTGTAACATAACTTTATTTAGCTTGTTACATGTTTTGTTTAATGTTATAGTAACTTATAGAAGATTATATTGAAATAAAATGAAAGAGTCTTAAGATCCCTTTGGTGGGCGGTATGTTAAAGCAAATGCTATACATACATATACATTTATATCTATGACTAAGTTGAGATGTAAAACATTTTGTAACCAGTGTCCAATACAACTTCGAATTGAGCATACGCATTTTATTTCGCTAGTCACATCTTAAACCTCAGTTAAATAAACTCAACCTTATTACTACATTGTCAACAAGTTTTCAGTGAACAAGAAAATTTTGGGTACGGAGGTCGCGGGTTCGAATCACTTTTAGGGCAGCATTAATATGATGAATAAGAACTATTTTTTCTTATCCTTCGATGTTATTTGAACATTTCGTGGATTTAGTATTGAATTGGATGTTAATGTCAGAGAAATTGCTCAGCCGCCATCCCGGAGCCTGGTGAACTCTGGGTACTAAATCAGTGCCTCCAGTAAAAAAGGGATTAGTTGAAAATCGGCACTTTTCAGGAGAGCGAAAAAACTAAACTTTTGTTTTTTTAAACAAAACTTAGATTTATTTCAGTTAAATGTTAATGCAGTATTATAGTTCCATTTAATACCTATCAAATGATATATACCATGTTTATGTATCATGTATACAGGGTGTAATTGTAACGACTGTTTTCAATGAAAAGTATGATTAATTATCACGTATAGAGGCAGAATTCGTTGAAAAAAACACACTTATTTTTTTTCAAATTTTGTTAAAATTTGCACTAAGAAAGTAGTACTATTGACACCAACACGCTCAATGTGTGCGTAAAACGCGATGACAAGGCGGGCAACTCAGCTGACAGCTGCGACCCGCCGTGACCCTTAACCGTCGGCCAAATCAAATCAAGGCCAGTAAAGTAATCAATCGAACTTAGCGTCTAATATCTTCTTATTTTTTACATGTTATTATTTGACGTGATAAATTTGAATAACACTACCCCATAGTTAATACTGCGTTGGAATTCGGCAGTATGTTCAAAGAAAAATTCATAATTCGTAAACATCGATCGCCGCGAAATTCAAAATCTGCATACGTATCAAGTTGGGCGGGCTTGTCGGCATCACATCAAAGGAACAGTATTAGTACTAAGTTAGTTGTTTCTTTGAAGCTCATTGTGTTTGTGTCGCTTATGATTGGATGTCACTTTGATTTTTCGCAATAATTTTCGGAGTGTGAGTTCAGTTTCAGTATCTTGTGTTGTGATTGTGTTGAGTAAATATGGCGTACATGAACCAGCAAAGAACGGAGATGGTGCGGCTTTATGCTATTGCCTGAGATAATTTAAATTTGGCTCGAGAGCTAAAGAGGGTATTCGTGCTATGGTAACATTCAGTGTTGGTGTTTTATAATGTTAATTCTCAAAATGTTCTGCGTTTTACGCGAAATAAGGTGATAGCCCGGATCTGCCACTCACTGCCAATCAAAACGGGGTGAGTTATTTTTATTCATATTTTTTAGGTTAACTGTGATAGAGTACAGATACACCCGTTTAAAGCCCTTTAGCCCCGAGAGAGTTTAGTATACACTAAAAACTCCTCCAATTTCGATGTCGGTTAATGAATGAATAGGTATCTCTTGCGCACTTTATTTTATGCCACGTAAATGCATCGTTTCGAGGGTCTCTATTTGTTTTTAACTTTATCATCTTACGCTCATGAAGGACATACAATACATACATACTCACGCCGTTAGTTCCCATTGGGGTAGGCAGAGACTATCGATCGCCACTTCGTACGATCCTGGCAAACCTCTCTAGCTTTGTTTACATCCATCAATCTTTTTACTTGAAAATGTTTGAATTACACTACCCCATATTTAATACTGGATTGAAATACGAGGCGACTAAGACCACAGCCTCACCAGGCGCGGCGATTAGTTCAAAGAAAAATCAAATGTAAACATGGCCGCGAAATTCAAATTTGCATTGCTGTCATAGTGCGGTTCATACGGTCACGAGCATGTGTGCGTGATTAGTGAACGCGCTCGCTGTTCTCTGTGTGTGGATGAGACATTATACGGGTAGGAGTGTGTGCGCTAGGCTAGTGTAGATAACTACAGTTTTCCATCTGATGGAGAAAGTAAGTTTTCCTGCTAAAGCGGTTTTAACCTTTTCGTTTATTTCATATGGTGGATATTAAGCATTAAACATTACCATACGAATTAATATTGAAGTAACGATCGCCGTCAAACTAACACGCTGTATATCATATATTTTTTTATAGTTTTGTTGAACTATTCCCTTGTGAACCACATAATTATGGCATAGCTGCAGTTAAAATATATATTTTTTTCTTCCTAAAGAAATAAATGCTATTATACTACAATGATGTATGGTCTATGAGGGCATAATATTGTTTATTTCTTTAAGTTTTTTCAGGACTTATGACCACTTCTGTTGCACCAAAGAGCTTACTCATGCCTAAATATCTATGAAATTTATTTTATTACAGCCATGATGCGCATAATTACTAATCTGCAAGATAAATCTAAACTAAAACCTAAAACCCAATTGCATGAGTTATAATTAAATAAATAACTAATGTACTCATGAAAAAAGAAAACTTTTGCAAGAAATATTCACACATGCAAGGATTTACTCCTAGAGTAATTACATTGCTGTTGAGGAGTTTCGTTCAGCCAGTAGTCCGCTGAAATGAGATTTTTTTAAAGTCATTACATTGTTAGGTTGGTTTTGTATTTCACCACAAATTCATTACTTTGTGTGTATCTAAACCACCGAACGTCCGACCAGTACATGTTTTCCAGAGTCATCACGAATCGTCTGTCTCGTAGATTTGACGGCTTCCAGCCTCCCGAACGAGCCGGTTTCCGAAAAGGTCATTTAGTACCATAGCCCTTATTCACACCCTGCGCCAGATTGTACAGGAGACCGAGGAGTTTAATCTACCACTGTGCCTAGGTTTCGTGGACTATGAAATAATCTTTGATTCTATTATCAGATTCAGATCGAAGAATTAAGTAAAATGCTGTGACCTCAATAGATTATCTAAAAGAGAGGGTCTTAAAATTAACATGGACAGGACTAAAGTCATGTCGAATAACCATGTTGTACCCATGCTTGTCGAGCTTGGAGACTCTATACTCGAAGTTGTTGACTAATATGTATACCCTGGACAAACCATTCGGTTAGGAAGAGCCAATTTCGGTCAACCGTCGAATCCAGCTCGATTGGGCAGCGTTCGGGAAGCTGCGCCATATCTTCTATGCTCTATCACATAGCCCAAAGAGTTGCAAAACTTAAATGGCAATGGATAGTAGTGATTCCACGCAGAACCAACAGTCGTTGGGCTCGAAGGTTCTGGAGTGGCGGCCACGTACCGTCCACAAGGTGGAACGACGGCTTGGTCAAAGTCGCGGGAAGCCAATGAATGAGGGCAGCGCAGGACCGGTCGTTGTAGAGATTTTTGGGGGAGGCCTATGTCCAGCAGTGACGTCTATTGGCTGATGACGGTGTATTCCAAGTGAGAACATTATTTTATAAGCGCCATGAACATGGCAGTGACAGATGGGTCCTTATTTTGAACCCCACATGTGCCAGAGTATAATATGATTTTTGTGACATGAACATGAAAAGTTATGATGTAGTCATAGAACAGGGAGATATTTGATTTCCACCGCGTTTACCTGATGCTTCGTGCCGCATGTAGCCAATAGCTTCTTTTGTTTTACAGTCGTGAATGGTTGTATTATAGGCGCTTCTTTTGTAAAATACCATATCTGAGAGTATGGGAGTGGGAAGGCGTTGTTGAATATCAAGAGTGAACACCAATAGTAAACATCTTCCAATGTCAATATTTTATCATTGCTTTTCTGCTGGTGCCCTGTAGCATCAGCTTGAGATTCATTGAGCTGGTTTACAAGTTCTGCTTTTTCTTATGCTGAAGTAGTGTACTGAATATTTTCCTGTAGCATGACACACTTTCTACATGTATCCACCAACGGGGGCTTAAATGATAGATTTAAGCTGTGAAATATTTTTGAGTATATAGTCTTACAAACTTGTTCCTCCTTTGGACGGTCTTTGCAATACAAAGAATAAATTGTATGCATGTTCAAAGTAGTTATCAAAAATTTCTTTGTTTTTTTATTACGAGCATGGTGACTGTCATAAATAGATACATACATATACATATACTAACGGCTATGAATCCCTTGAAGGGCTGGGGAATCAGAAATTGCCCAGCCACATTTGGAAGTTGCGTGGGGAAAAGATGGTAAAATAAAGGTTGTTGCTGATGGGTCTCCAACCGCATCGCCCAAGAATCCCTTAAAAGCCCCAATACCGTTAGTCGCCTCTTACGTACACCCACCGGAAGAAATTGGGAAGTGTTATTCTAAGCCGACACTACACACACAGCATCATACTGTGACGTACATCATACTTTGTCATATTGTGACTTTCATACTGTGGAAATGTCAAAATATCCCTACGAACTTTTTCTAAATATTCGTCCGACCATCTGTTTTTAGCAGTAATACCCTTGGTACTGCTTGGCATAGTTCCCGATATAGAATCCTTTTTTTGGGGCTTGTAGAGAAACAGACTTGAAATTTTCACTGTATATCACAAAAAAGCAGTTTTTACATACATTTTCATGTAAATGTTTACCTCAATGAATATGATATGTTAAAGAGCAACTTCCTTGCTTGGTCGCACGAGTTTTTCTTACTTTTGGTTCCTCTGGCGTTATCATAAAAGCTGTGGAGCTAAACGAATAAGACCTATGATTCACCTAGTCAACCAATATCTATTCGGTATAAGCGCGGGTATCCCTGGGTAAAGTCATCAATGCAAGGGCTTGAGACGACTTAATCCCTTGTTATTGTTCAACTGTAACTGTATGAAAGGAGCTAATTGATGTTATGTCTTTATTTTGTTAAATTAATAAAGATGTAACAAATGTTAATTCCAAAATGATATGAAGTATTTAGGAACTATACTAGTTGTACCATTTTGTTTGTGTTTAAGTATAATAATATCCTTAATGACATGTGAATGCAACGAGGTAGCTCCACTTAGCCCATTTCAATCAGAAAAATAGCTGAATATAAATACTCTTAACCCAATAATAGCTCCAACTATGCCTTTAGACGGTTTTTAAAATCCATGAAGGAGGTCAGATAGAGTTATGTCCTTTTGATATGTTATGTAACTCGGTACGCTGATCACGATGGTTTAATAAAAACAAAAGGGATTAAGTCGAGTTAATCCCTTTTTTACTGGAGGCACTGAAATAACCTTAGTCAAGCGGGACTCTGGCTAGGCGGACAATATATTTCCCTTGCTTTTCGTGGGAACCGAATGTGTTTACAAACAATTAAACGCGGTGGCGGCGATGTGGCTCGCTACTCATCACGTCGTGGTTCCTCACGGGGCGAAAAGTGGGCTAAAGAGACCCGCTTTAGTACGATGAATGTGTGTGGAGGGATGCATGAAAAATTAGATGAAGTGTGTTTGATTATGGAAGAAAGAAAACTAGATTTTCTGTGTGTAAATGAAACGAAGCGCAAGGAAAAAGAGGTTTCACAACTTGGCCCATTTACAGCTATCTGGTCGGGAGTTGCCGAGTGTGACAGAGCTTGCCAAGGCGTGGGACTTCTGGTATATGAAAGGATGGCTAAGTGCATGAAAGATTATGCTTGTGTGAGTCCAAGGCTCCTATGGATAAAGGTGAAAGTAGGGCTTGTCCGGATGCGCATAATTTGCGTGTATGCTCCGGACATGTCCAGATCACTATCCTAGAGGGAGGAGTTTTGGAATCTGTTAGACGATGTTGCGAATGGGTGTGATCAAAATGAGAAAATTGTTATGTTAGGAGACTTTAATGGTTGGGTTGGTGTGTCACACAACGGTTGTAAAAAAGTTTTAGGAAAGTTTGGTGATAAAAGAGTGAACGACAATGGTGAGAAAGTGATTGATGTATGTTTGGAGAGGAATCTTTGTGTTACGAACACGTTGTTTGAGCACAAAGATATCCATATGTATACTAGACAGAGAGGAAGCGAGAGAAGTATGATAGATTTTGTGATAGTGGATGAAAGGCTAAGAGCAAAGGTTGTTGACACCAGAGTCCATAGGGGCATTAACGTTAGCACAGACCACTTTCTCGTGATATCACGATTGAGGGGACTGTGCACGCGTTGGCGCCACAGGGCCAAAGTGTCGACAACTGAATTTGCGAGAATAAAAGTGGTGGTCTATAAAGAGCATACAAACCGACAGACAGACAGACAAAAATTTTACTGATTGCATTTTTGGCATCAGTATCGATCACTAATAACCCTCTGATCGTTATTTTGAAAATATATTTCAGGTACATAATTGGCCTCTCTACAGATTTATTATAAGTATAGATAGTTCTGAAAAGAAACTATATTTTAGAGACAAAATATATTCAAAAGTAAACTCGTCTGCTGCATTGAGAGCCGACCGTGCGACTTCGTTCGACGAACGTCATAACACAAATGTCGACAAAGGCAGGACCTCTCACGGACACGATAACCGCCTACAACGGTTTTGGCATCAAACATGAAAGAAAACAATTGTCTTATTTACTTTAATTCTGGTATTTACGTCTTAAATTTGGTGATTATTGGATGCAATTATTAATATTTAACAGCACATAATCTAAATCAAATGCGTATTCTTTGGCAAACATAAAATTTTAAGCCATTTATGTCCAAATTAAGACTGTAATAATTACCAGTCTATATGCTTCATTATATTTCTTAGACCAAAGTTTTGAATGCAAATATATGATAAAAAATATCTTCTATCATCATTATTCATTATATAACAATTACTGTAAAGTTTACAAATTGGCGAAATTAACAAATACGTGAATTTTTATTAATTTTAATAGGGCTAGTATGGAATCCGCCATCCTAATGTCACGCACACACACTCATTTACGCACACCGTTGTACTTTTTTTGGTCTCGCCTGTCATCTTTACACTGCCAATTTATATACGTAAGTCATACTAAATCTATGGTTCTTAATACGCGAGAGCTTGGGGAAAATTCCAAAACATTATTCTGTATATTATTATTTTTAAAGTCCTTGATATTTTAATACACAATCAAAGAGGCTTATGTTCCATAGTACATCAAAATAACATTTCTTAGAAATTATTAATTCATTTATCGAGAAACTACACTATACTTGATTTATTTTCGTAACTTAATAATATTAAAATTCGTAAATAAGATCATTTCTTTCAACTTATATAAAGTTATTCAAAGCTGAGTTGAGAATTCATAAAGCAAAAATAAGAAATGTAAAAAAATGTAAAGATTTTGCTAGAAACTCTGAATGTTTAGATAAAAATACCTGTTTAACTGTATTTCAGCTTTTCATTTCTTAAAAGTTGATTTTATCTGACACTAGAAGTTTTGTTACTTGTATTGAGACTTTGTGGACATAAAAGAAAATAAATACTCCTTGAATACAAACGGACAACACCTGTTGTTCTTCGAAGAATATGTATAGAAAGTTATCGAATATTTCCTTATCGCTGGTCAATCACAATCAAATGTCTTTTAAGTAGAAAAGTTGACTTAATGTAGGCGTCTGTAAGCGTTTTTTATAAAAATATTTGTGGAAATGTCTATAAACCTCTTATTGAACTGTGTAGTTACTACTTATAGCAGAGAGTAAAGCCCTGTGGGCTTACAATTTTTTTCTCAGATTTACGTTTATTATTTCAAGTGTTCCCTGAAATGCTTATTTATTTGTTACCTTGGCTTCGTTCAAGTGGTATTAAATCGACAATAAAGAACAAATAAAAAAATAAAATTCAATTACGTAGATATATTTATTTCCGTTCCAAGAACGGGAGGAAACAGGGATTGTAGCATTTGCAATATAAAATTACGTTTACATAGTTCAGTAAATAAGTTTATTTTATTCCTGAAAGATATTTTATACCTATACAAAAAAGTTCCCTCGTTATTAACCGGAATACAACGGTAGAGTTATTTAAGTTTTTGTGACAATCAATAAAATACTGTTAGGGTCTTATTTTGAAGTATACTTTTTTGAGTGACAAGAATTAACGTGATGTTCAGAAGTGTAAGTACCCCTGCGAACCCTTTGGTGATATGTGGCGCAAACGTTGAGTTGAGTATAAACTTATTTATACTCACGCCCGTTGTTCGCATTGGGGTAGGCAGAGACTATAGATCGCCACTTTGTACAATCACGGTAAATCTCTCTTGCTTCTGTCACATTCATCATTCTTTTCGTACATGCTCTTTTCACTACGGGCTTTGGCCTTCGTAATTACGTTTTCAATTTGGTTTTCAAATGACTTATGCGGCCGTGCTCTACTAATAACACCATCCACATTGGCTCTATATATCTCTTTTGCCACTTTACGTTCATCCATCCTCACTTACTATAAATTTATATAGTTTTTTTTTCAAAATTTTCATTTCGTACAATGCCTACATCTATCTTTGTGATTGATCTAATATGGAAACATCCTTGTTCAATTCGTAACATTATCACCAGGTTTATTTTGTTTATCCCTATTAAATCAAATTCCAAGAGTTGCTCTCATAAATCATTCACGAATATTACACGAAATGGTACAAAGGGTAGCTAGTGAACAGTAATTTAGCTTATCAGACAACATGTTCACTTGTTATCGTACTATTGGTACCGAATCATTAAATACCTACTTTATACATATCTATTTTAAAAATGACTTCTTACTTGACGTCCGTGGCTGAGTAGATATATGACTAGCAACATTTATTTGATGAGCATAAATGATTGTTTCTTAGTCTTAGATGTTATTTTTATGTGTATTATATATACTTATTTCTATTTATGTATTTCTTCCGTAATAGTAGTATACTTGAAAATATTGGTGATGATTTATAATTGGCACACGAATATTTATGTAGTAGTTTATGTTTTAACTTATGTTTTGCTGCTAATCTTCTGAACAAAATAATATAAAATAAATTTTATATAATATTAAACATATCGTTGGGTTACTATCCCATGATAAAAGTTCCACTTAGTTTAGGACTAACTTAATCTGTGTATAATATGTCCGTATATTTGTGTTCACATGCCTACTTTATTTATATTGATACTAAAAACATCATCTTACTTACATGTTACTTTCAGTTCGTGCGTTGGAGGGCACGTTAAAATAGGTACGTACGGCTAGTAAGGGTAGTAGTAATTATTGTTTTCCAATACGAAACAGACCCGTGTGGTGAACAATGGTCTCATCACAATAATCAAGCTAGAATCAAGCTAGTCCCCCGTTGGGGAGCACCATATGAGCTGTGGTGTATCAAATGCATAACGTTATATCATCGTCATATATTGTATGTTAGCTGATTTGTATTAGGCTTAATTACTTAATAAACTTTACTTTACTTTATTAGAGTCGCGCATTTTAATGATGACGGTACGAGAGGGAGGATTTATTAAAGGGCATAGCGTCCCTTCAAATCGTATTGTGCAAAATCAATGTACTTCCAAATAGACTTATTGTAGGATATCCAACAATGACTTTACTTTTCCTGTAAAATTTATTAGAAACACAAGGAAAATTTGTTGAAGGTTACCTATAAATATTTTATATTAAGTGATGTAAATTTTGATATTTTATCTTATAGCATGATTCAGTATTCACGTGCGACGACGGCGCGATGTCTTCTTTCATGTATAAGTTTGGTGTTTCTATACCGATTTATATGATTCTTTTATTATTTAATAGATAATAATATAAGCGACATGATAGTCCAGTGGGTAGAACACCCGCCCGAAAAACAGAAGGGCGTGAGTTCCAATCCTGGGACGGGCCTACACCAATTTGTCTTTTCTAAAGTCATATGTGTGGTTAATTTATCATGGTTGCTAACGGTGAGGGAAAACATCGTGAGGAAACCCACATGGCTGAGTTGTACTTAGTCATGTGACAGTGTATTCGTACAAAACGGCGATAGGCCTGCCCCCTATCACGTGAGTACACTGTCTAAGCAAAACGTGGGTACCTTCTCTGGAAACTAGATGGCGCTTGCCATGTGAGTTCAGGAGTATTGGTACCTCTGCCAACCCCTTCGGGGATAAACGGCGTGAACGTTTATGTTATGTAATGTTATGTAATATAAACTTTTTTAAATAAGAGATGAATGAGAATTTCATAAACGTAAGAGTAAACAAATATAATCAGAATGCTCCGAACTGCTAAGCTCTCAGGAGTTACACGTGTTGTGAGTCAACCATAAAAGATAGACATATGCTGTTCAAGGATATTTTTTGACAATTTCATGTGGGATATTTCCGTAATACATAATTTCTTTGTTACTTTAACCATTAAGGCTGCACATGTGACGAAAGCTTAAAAAATGGAGTAACTTCTCCCGTTTTCCCTCCCCTTCACTACTCTGATCAAAAGTATCCTATAACCTGCCCAGGGGTATGAAGGATAATTGTAGAGAGTTTCGTAAAAATCCGTCGAGTAGTTATAAGGAACATACAAACAGACAGACACAAAAATTTTACTGATTGCATTTTTGGCATCAGTATCGATGACTAATCTGTTAAATTATAGCCATAAGTATATGTATGAAGTATATAGTGAGTAAGGCCAATTTTGGTTATCGATTACGTTTGAACATTTTGTGCCACTATAGTGTATTTTAATACATTATAAAACACCTACAACGCTCGAAATTGATTTATATAAAAACAAACGAGAGAACGTTTTCTAACAACTTACATACACACATACAAATTGTACTCACGGTAATAGATCCTAAAAGGGGTATCCAAATATTCAGAGTTAAAAATTTCTTTGCCACTTTTGGAGATTAAGTAGGGAAAAGATACAAAATAAGGGAAGGTTATTTATATAATATCTTAAAAAGCTCTAATACCCTACGCCTCTTACGATACCCGCGGGAAGATATGAGTTAGGGTAAGAGCTTTTATAAGTGCATTGCTAACAACTTGTAATTCATCAATCAATCATTACATTACACAATTTAAACGGAGTAAAAGCATGTCGCGAGATTTAAGTAAATTAAATTGTATACCGTTAATTTAAAAGCCGTGTAGTGTCGGCTTAGAATAGCACTACCCCGTTTCTACCGATGGGTGTACGTAAGAGGCGACTAACGGTATTGGGGCTTTTAAAGGATTTTTGGGCGATGCGGTTGGAGACCCATCACCAACAACCTTTACTTTACCATCTGTTCCCCACTCAATTTTCCAAAAGTGGCTGAGGAGTTTCTAATTCCTTAGCTCTGGCTACTCCTTCTAGGGATTTATAGTCGTGAGTATATGTATGTATGTATGTATGTAATTTAAATATTCAAATAATAGATTTTAAAAAAATCTTGTTAATTTATTTTACTTCTAATAAATTTTGACGACGACGACGTGATAGCTCAATGGGTAGAACACCGGTTAACGTGCAAGCGACTAGTGTTCAAATCCCGGGTCGGGCCTACACCAATTTGTCTTTTTTAAAGACATATGTGTGGTTAATTTATCACGGTTGTAAACGGTGAGGGAAAACATCGTGAGGAAACCCACATGGCTGAGTTGTACTTAGTCATGTGATAGTGTATTCGTACAAAACGGCGATAGGCCTGCCCCCTATCACGTGAGTACACTGTCCATGCAAAACGTGGGTACTCTGAACACCAGGTGACAAAGTCACGTGATGTTCAGAAGTATTAGTACCTCTGCCAACCCCTTCGAGTATATTTGGCGTGAACGTTTATGTTTTATGTTTATGTTATGTTATGGAATTTAAATATTCAAATAATAGATTTTAAAAAAATCTTGTTAATTTATTTTACTTCTAATAAATTTTGTAATAACGTTTTAAGTTGACAGTAAAAGCTACAATGTAAACGTATATTTTATTATTTTAAGTGCAACCAAATAAAATTAATTGTTTAAACGTTTTTGTAAGTACTATTATTTTCTTAATTTTTTGTTGGTGTCATAGATACACGTAAATTGATTGGAGCGTGAGTGAATCCCATAAAACTAGCAAATGCTAGATGCTATTCAGTAGTACTTATAACCACCTTCTTACTCGTTCAAGGGAAACATTACAGGCCCTTTGATTATAATGGGAGGCAAAAATCTCCGTTATTGAAGTTAATACAAGTATTAAAAGAATTTATGGCCTCAAAATCAAAATTTCAAATCCAAAAATTTTTAAGCAGAATTTAACCACTGTGACTTTTCTAAAGTCTTTGTGTACCATTTACCAAAATGGGTATCATAACCCCACCTGATTCCTTACGTGCCAATTTTTAGCGATTGTCGATTGTTTCGCAAGTTGCAAATTTGTCTCCGTCAGTGCCATAAATTTTATATGTGTTTTGACAGCGACAATATTGCAACCTACAAACCTACGACTATGACACGACAGTCGTCGAAAAAGATACGTTATATGGCTGAGTAATACTTATTAATGTGGTGGTGTACCCGTTTAAAGTGATGTAAGGCCTCACCCAAATACTGAACTGTCCTGGCAATGTTGGTAATCTGACCACCTCGTGCTCTCGGCAAACAGTACCTGTGCCCTCCCCTCCCTTCGGGTCATACGGCGAGTCTTTACTTATGTACAAAGTAAAATTTGTTTGAATTCAATAAAAGCCACGGAATAGTATTTACATACATACATATACACACGGGTATAAATCCCTAGAAAGTGTTGCAAGAGCTTCAAAATTCTTTTCCATTTTCGGAAATCGAGGGGGAAAAAGATAGTAAAATAAAGGTTATTGTTATATATTGGTGATGGGTCTCCAAACGCATCGCCCAAAAATCCCTTAAGAAGCCCCAATACTCTTAGTTGCCTCTTACGATCACCCATGGGAAGAAATGGGGTAGTGCAATTCTAAGCCGCCACTACACAGCATAGTATTTGTGTTCTAGCTTTACAAAAGTCTGTGATGAACGCTATAAAGCTCAGGAATATAACATTACCGTGTTAATTATCTGTAGAAAACAAATGGACTATACCTGGAAATACCTATTAGTAAGAATATTTATTGTTCGTCGAGGATGTTTGCTAGGATACATTTCAAAAGATAATGTAGGAGAACAAACATGAATATGCTTAAATATTCTGTATAAGCTGAAACATTCTTAAAATGATACCGAAATCTTAGCGTGCTAAACCAAATTAAAATTGAAATGTTCATGTAACATAAGGCCGTTGTAAGTAGTAAGTAGCAGTTTCTTTTTAATAAATAATTTTAAGATGGAGTTGTTATCTCATAAAATGTATCCTAGTTGCCCTTTTAACCCACACTATTTAAAATCACTTGTCTTTTCTTCCCTTTACACATACTTGCAAAACTGTAATCTACTATTAGCAAATATTAAAAAATAACAGTTCAAATTCTATTTACAACTTACTTACTTACTTATACTCACGCCCATTATTCCCATTGGGGTAAGCAGAGACTATCGATCGGCACTTAGTACGATCTTGACAAACCTCTCTTGCTTCCCTTACATTCATTATTCTTCTCATACATGCTCTTTTATTCTTGAACAGGTAGAAAGATTCTCTAACCGCTCCCGTTTAGCGGGCAATTTATCATACCTCAGTCAAGAGAGAATTAGATTGGATACTGCTACTGGGTAACTAGTTAAAATTTGTAATCTATGTTTTTTGCTGTGTAGTGTCGGTTTAGAATAGCACTACCCCATTTCTTCCGGTGGGTGTACGTAAGAGGCGACTAACGGTATGGGGCTATTAAGGGATTTTTGGGCGATGCGGTTGGAGACCCATCACCAACAACCTTTATTTTTACTATCTTTTCCCCACTCAAATTTCCAAAAGTGGCTGAGGAATTTCTAATTCTTTAGCTCTGGCTACCCCTTCTTGGGATTTATAGCCGTGAGTATATGTATGTATGTATGTTTTTTACTCGTTTTAGAAATTATAAAGGGTCCAGAACAAATCACTTAAATAGCCTTGGGTTAATTTTATCAATACGTCTGCAAGATATAGCCCTCTCACGAAGATCTCTTAATAACCGGTCCTTTGCTGCGTCTTTTATAGGATTTGCTCGACTTCGTTTGTTACCCAAAACACTCAAATGTTCACGCCGTATATCCACGAAGTGGATCGCAGAGGAACTAATATTTCTGAACATCACGTGCTATTGTCACCTGGTGTTCAGAGTACCCACGTCTATATTTTACGTTACGTTACCTTACGTTTAATATTTTTATTTACATCAAGCCTGGCCTTGCTAAAGGGTGACCAAATTGAGCGCCGCCTATATATTGAATCTACATTAATATTACAAAGGGGTAAAATTTTCAACTTTGATAGTTCATTTGTAAGTGTTAATCTTTGAATATACCGCACCAATCATGAACATTCTTTCGCAAACAGAAAGCTTTACTACTTAGGAAGCCTATAGTACTCCTCGAGCATTTAAACTGTGAAAAATACTTAAAATTTTATAGTCGTACTGTATGATGAAGATGGCGGTGGATCTGCGAAGTGGAAGAACTAGAGCTTGTGCTCTTGGCCACGCTGAGCCTAGCAAGTTCCCGGTAGATTACAATCAGGGGCAGGCTGCTGTGTCGAGGCAAATGCAGCTGAGATGGCCTCGGGGATGGGATTGGATTGACTTCCTCTTCTGCGGGCTTCTGTAACAGCAATTATTTGAATATCGTCAGTTATTTTTCGTGTTGAGCTGAGGAGTGTCGGCTTAGAATAGTACTACCCCGTTTCTTTCCATGGGTGTACTTACTTTCCATGGGTGTAAGAGGCAATTAAGGGTATCGGGGCTTTTAAGTAATTTTCGGGCGATGCGGTTACAGACCCATCACCAGAAACATTTATTGGACAATGTTTTCCCCACTTAACTTCCAAAATTGGCTGAAGAAATTTTCTGATTTTGAAGCTCTTGCTATCTTTAGGGATTTATAGCCGTGAATATATGTATATATGTATTTTTCATAATATTTGAACAAAAAAATCTAAGTTTAAGTTTAAGTTGGAGTAAAGCTGGCTCATATCCTGAACAACCAGATTATACTATATTAACTTATTTTACTGTATGTTACTATTTATACAGATATAAATTAGAGCGGGTAACACTGCAAGGCATATTAAGTGCGAAATATCTAGGATTAGTACTGAATGGTGAATGATTAAACTCCGAACACATTTTTTTTATAGAAGACAAGTTTTCAGTGAACAAGAAAATTTTGGGTACGGAGGTCGCGGGTTCGAATCACTTTTAGGGCAGCATTAATATGATGAATAAGAACTATTTCTTTTTCTAAGGCTCCTATGGATAAAGGTGAAAGTAGGGCTTGTCTGGATGCGCATAATTTGCGTGTATGCTCCGGACATGTCCAGATCACTATCCTAGAGGGAGGAGTTTTGGAATCTGTTAGACGATGTTGCAAATGGGTGTGATCAAAATGAGAAAATTGTTATGTTAGGAGACTTTAATGGTTGGGTTGGTGTGTCACGCAACGGTTGTGAAAAAGTTTTAGGAAAGTTTGGTGATAAAAGAGTGAACGAGAATGGTGAGAAAGTGATTGATGTATGTTTGGAGAGGAATCTTTGTGTTACGAACACGTTGTTTGAGCACAAAGATATCCATATGTATACTAGACAGAGAGGAAGCGAGAGAAGTATGATAGATTTTGTGATAGTGGATGAAAGGCTAAGAGCAAAGGTTGTTGACACCAGAGTCCATAGGGGCATTAACGTTAGCACAGACCACTTTCTCGTGATATCACGATTGAGGGGACTGTGCACGCGTTGGCGTCACAGGGCCAAAGTGTCGACAACTGAATTTGCGAGAATAAAAGTGGTGGTCTATAAAGAGCATACAAACCGACAGACAGACAGACAAAAATTTTACTGATTGCATTTTTGGCATCAGTATCGATCACTAATAATCCCCTGATCGTTATTTTGAAAATATATTTCAGGTACATAATTGGCCTCTCTACAGATTTATTATAAGTATAGATAGTTCTGAAAAGAACACTATATTTTAGAGACAAAATATATTCAAAAGTAAACTCGTCTGCTGCATTGAGAACCGACCGTGCGACTTCGTTCGACGAACGTCATAATCATAACACAAATGTCAACAAAGGCAGGACCTCTCACGGACACGATAACGGCCTACAACGGTTTTGGCATCAAACATGAAAGAAAATAATTGTCTTACTTACTTTAATTCTGGTATTTACGTCTTAAATTTGGTGATTACTGGATGCAGTTATTACTTTAGCTCAACTATACTCAGCGTATGTACAGCACATTGAGAGTGCAATATAATAATGCATTCAGGGTGCTGTTCAGGTTGCCACGTTTCTGTAGCGCTTCAGGCATGTTTGCGGATGCGGAGACTGATTGCTTTTACGCGATCATTCGAAAGCGGACTGCCTCATTATTAAGGCGTATACGTTGCACCTCGAACAGTATGCTGAATGTATTGTCAAGCAGGTGGGATTCTCCCTTTTTTAAGCACTGGATGGGCCTACACGCAGTTGGCTTACCGTCAGGTGCGTGTCTTAATTAATGTTATTAATATTATTATTTTTATGTTGTTTTAACACTAGGATAAGTTTTTTGAAATGTAACTAACACATTATGGATATAATTTCCGAAATAAATTTATTATTATTAATATTTAACGGCACATAATCTAAATCATAACATAACATAACATAAACGTTCACGCCGAATATCCCCGAAGGGGTTGGCAGAGGTACAAATACTTCTGAACATCACGTGACTTTGTCACCTGGTGTTCAGAGTACCCACGTTTTGCATGGACAGTGTACTCACGTGATAGGGGGCAGGCCTATCGCCGTTTTGTACGAATACACTGTCACATGACTAAGTACAACTCAGCCATGTGGGTTTCCTCACGATGTTTTCCCTCACCGTTAACAACCATGATAAATTAACCACACATATGTCTTTAGAAAAGACAAATTGGTGTAGGCCCGACCCAGGATTCGAACACTAGTCGCTTGCACGATAACCAAGTGTTCTACCCACTGGGCTTTCACGGTTGTTGAATCTAAATCAAATGCGTATTCTTTGGCAAACATAAAATTTTAAGCCATTTATGTCCAAATTAAGACTGTAATAATTCCCAGTCTATATGCTTCATTATAGATCTTAGACCAAAGTTTTGAATGCAAATATATGATAAAAAAATATCTTCTATCATCATTATATAACAATTACTGTAAAGTTTACAAATTGGCGAAATTAACAAATACGTGATTTTTTATCAATTTTAATAGGGCTAGTATGGAATCCGCCATCCTAATGTCACGCACACACACTCATTTACGCACACCGTTGTACTTTTTTTTGGTCTCGCCTGTCATCTTTACATTGCCAATCTATATACGTAAGTCATACTAAATCTATGGTTCTTAATACGCGAGAGCTTGGGGAAAATTCCAAAACATTATTCTGTATATAATTTATTTTTAAAGTCCTTGATATTTTAATACACAATCAAAGAGGCTTATGTTCCATAGTACATCAAAATAAAATTTCTTAGAAATTATTAATTCATTTATCGAGAAACTACATTATACTTGATTTATTTTCGTAACTTAATAATATTAAAATTCGTAAATAAGATCACTTCTTTCAACTTATATAAAGTTACTCAAAGCTGAGTTGAGAATTCATAAAGCAAAAATAAGAAATGTAAAAAAATGTAAAGATTTTGCTAGAAACTCTGAAAGTTTAGATAAAAATACCTGCTTAATTGTAGTTCAGCTTTTCATTTCTTAAAAGTTGATTTTATCTGACACTAGAAGTTTTGTTACTTGTATTGAGTCTTTGTTGACATAAAAGAAAATAAATACTCCTTGAATACAAACGGACATCACCTGTTGTTCTGCGAAGAATATGCATAGAAAGTTATCGAATATTTCCTTATCGCTGGTCAATCACAATCAAATGTCTTTTAAGTAGAAAAGTTGACTTAATGTAGGCGTCTATAAGCGTTTTTTATAAAAATATTTGTGGAAATGTCTATAAACCTCTTATTGAACTGTATAGCTACTACTTATAGCAGAGAGTAAAGCCCTGTCGGCTTACAATTTTTTTCTCAGATTTACGTTTATTATTTCAAGTGTTCCCTGAAATGCTTATTTATTTGTTACCTTGGCTTCGTTCAAGTGGTATTAAATCGACAATAAAGAACAAATAAAAAAATAAAATTCAATTACGTAGATATATTTATTTCCGTTCCAAGAACGGGAGGAAACAGGGATTGTAGCATTTGCAATATAAAATTACGTTTACATAGTTCAGTAAATAAGTTTATTTTATTCCTGAAAGATATTTTATACCTATACAAAAAAGGTCCCTCGTTATTAACCGGAATACAACGGTAGAGTTATTTAAGTTTTTGTGACAATCAATAAAATACTGTTAGGGTCTTAGTTTGAAGTATACTTTTTTGAGTGACAAGAATTAACGTGATGTTCAGAAGTGTAAGTACCCCTGCGAACCCTTTGGTGATATGTGGCGCAAAGGTTGAGTTGAGTATAAACTTATTTATTTACTTACTTATTTATACTCACGCCCGTTGTTTGCAATGGGGTAGGCAGAGACTATAGATCGCCACTTTGTACAATCCAGGCAAATCTCTCTTGCTTCTGTCACATTCATCATTCTTTCATACATGCTCTTTTCACTACGGTCTTTGGCCTTCGTAATTACGTTTTCAATTTGGTTTTCAAATGACTTATGCGGCCGTGCTCTACTAATAACACCATCCACATTGGCTCTATATATCTCTTTTGCCACTTTACGTTCATCCATCCTCACTTACTATAAATTTATATAGTTTTTTTTTTCAAAATTTTCATTTCGTACAATGCCTACATCTATCTTTGTGATTGATCTAATATTTAAGGAAACATCCTTGTTCAATTCGTAACATTATCACCAGGTTTATTCTGTTTATCCCTTTTAAATCAAATTCCAAGAGTTGCTCTCATAAATCATTCACGAATATTACACGAAATGGTACAAAGGGTATGGTAGCCAGTGAACAGTTCAGTCTAATTTAGCTTATCAGACAACATGTTCACTTGTTATCGTACTATTGGTACCAAATCATTAAATACCTACTTTATACATATCTATTTTAAAAATGACTTCTTACTTGACGTCCTTGGCTGAGTAGATAATAAAAATAATAATAAATAATAAAAAAGTATATTTCCACAAATAAGACAATTAACAATTTTGCACATTAAAAATGACATGAAATTTATAACAATAGTTATATACTTTACTTTGTAGTTGCAGAAATTAAAGTTCAATAGCATCCTACTAAGCCAATGGCCTGTGCTAGGATGCCAAAAATTAACATTTGCATAGGTAGGTATTTACACAATCATTTAAAATATTAAATTACACTTTTAATTGCTATCGGTTGGAAATAATGGTAATTTTGATAAAATAAAGATAAACTAATTTACAACTTCAATAACATTATGATATAAAATTTGATTAAATAATTGAAATATCCTAAAGTAATTATAATAATAACAAAGAAATAATAATAATGAATCAATTAATATAAATGCATAATGGACAATGTGAACAAAATAAATGAAAAACATAAACACAAATAATTAATTAAAAACAAAAACATATTACTAATTTTTATTCCAAAAGTGCTTCTGTATTTAGATATGTCAGATTCATTAGGTATTCCTGAATACATTTCTTAAATTCTATTTTACCGAGGGCGTGGATATGGCAAGATCTATTTAGTTTATTATATATATATCCACCAAGGAAACCCGGAAATCTCCGCGAGAAACTCGTTTTGTAAATATATTTGCTTCTATAAACATTGTAACTATTGCGACGTAAAGATATATGACTAGCAATATTTATTTGATGAGCATAAATGATTGTTTCTTAGTCTTAGATGTTATTTTTATGTGTATTATATATACTTATTTCTATTAATGTATTTCTTCCGTAATAGTAGTATACTTGAAAATATTGGTGATGATTTATAATTGGCACACGAATATTTATGTAGTAGTTTATGTTTTAACTTATGTTTTGCTGCTAATCTTCTGAACAAAATAATATTAAATAAATTTAATATAATATAAAACATATCGTTGGGTTACTATCCCATGATAAAAGTTCCACTTAGTTAGCTAACTTAATCTGTGTATAATATGTCCGTATATTTGTGTTCACATGCCTACTTTATTTATATTGATACTAAAAACATCATCTTACTTACATGTTACTTTCAGTTCGTGCGTTGGAGGGCACGTTAAAATAGGAACGTACGGCTAGTAAGGGTAGTAGTAATTATTGTTTTCCAATACGAAACAGACCCGTGTGGGAACAATGGTCTCATCACACTAATGAAGCTAGAATCAAGCGAGTCCCCCGTTGGGGAGCACCTTATGAGCTGTGGTGTATCAAATGCATAACGTTATTTGAGTCGCGCATTTTAATGATGACGGTACGAGAGGGAGGATTTATTAAAGGGCATAGCGTCCCTTCAAATCGTATTGTGCAAAATCAATGTACTTCCAAATAGACTTATTGTAGGATATCCAACAATGACTTTAATTTTCCTGTAAAATTTATTAGAAACACAAGGAAAATTTGTTGAAGGTTACCTATAAATATTTTATATTAAGTGATGTAAATTTTGATTATAAAACTACAAATCTAGCTAATTTAATAGTAGCCCCGCCGAACCATTTTTCTTGCGCTTCTTATTACGTTCATTGGAAATTGAATACCTTCGATTTTGGATTGATATGTGTAAAAATATGTTCGCGACCTTAGAAACATATACTTTACAGAATCCTTAACTCAAATAAAAATAACCCACAGCCCATATACGTCCCCACCAAGGGGCTCGAGCCTACTCTATATAGGATGATTTGACCTTAGTCCACCACGCTGGCCAATTGCGGGTTGGCAGACTAACGACTACTACCGTAATAGTAGTAATAGTAGCCGGGACCGTCGCGTCGGCTTAACGTGCCCTCCGAAGAACGGAATCATCTTAATTTTTAGATAATCAGGTGATTCAAGCCTGCAATATCCTTCCAGACTGGATTAAATCTTACAAATTAATAATTTGTGAATTCCCCCCCCCCCGGGGATCAAACCCCAGACCTCCGTACTTCAAGCCAATCACTTACCCGTGCGACCACGGAGGCAGCCACACAGTCACACAGAAAACTTATTTCTCAGCAATAGTAACATGCGAAAAATAAATAATGAATCTTCAAAATAACTTAAATATCTACGTAATGCATAAAAGTGCACGAAAATATATCAACTTCTGACTGAGAGCTATTAGCGCTCCAGTAATTTAACTCTCACTTTGCTGGTAAATGCGAGCCCACGGTAAGAGAAAGGGTAAGAGTAACATTCACCCGGTTGTCGCCGTCGTCGTCTCAGCGTGTTATTGGGAATAGATGTATTACATTAAAATAATTGCGTTATCATTAATAGAAAATATTTAGTTAATATTGAAACATACATACATACATATTCTCACGCCGTTACTTCCCATTGGGGTAGGCAGAGACTATCGATCGCCACTTTGTACGATCCAGGCAATCTTCTCTGGCTTCGTTTACATCCATCAATCTTTTCATACATGCTCTTTTATTCTTCATACTGCGGACACCTGCCTTTTTGAGCACATGTTCTATTTGATCCAAATGTGTCCTCCGAGGTCGTCCTCTACTAACATTACCTTCCACATTGGCTCTATATATCTCTTTCACCAATTTACTGTCATCCATCCTCTCTATGTGCCCAAACCATCTCAACATTCCTTTTTCTATCTTTCTTACAATATCATCTTTTACACCACACCTTTCACGAATCACATCATTCCTCACACGATCACATAACCTTACATTACAAACTTTTCTGAGGGATCTCATTTCTACTGCATTCACTCTGCTTTCATGCTTCTTATGCCACACCCAACGTTCACTGCCATACATAAGCGTAGGAACGAGGACAGCATCATGCACAGCCATTCGGGCCTTTTCAGACACCGACTGACTAGACATTAGACTATCCAGTGCTCCATTTACCGCATTACCCTTTTTCACTCTTCTCTCGATATCTTCATCTTCAACAATGGGTTTTATTAAATCGTTTAATATATTAGAAAAAATCTGCTTTGTATATTTTATTATAAAATTTTGGAAAAAAATTAATTTAAAATTCATGTTACCTAGTAAATTTTTCGTGCTCAACTTCATCTATTTATGACACACGCACTAACAGCTCTACCAACACACCTTGTCTCACTCAGCAAAGAGGAACCCGATTATATTGGTGTTTAAAAAACGCATTCTTCGCTAAGCGAAACTATTTTAGAAAACAAAGATAACTCTTAATTTCATAGAACAGTAAAAACTTTTCACAAACGTAAGTTGTTGGATGGAATATTATTTAATTATCATCAGTAAAAAAAAACCTTCACTATATTATAATTTTTGAAATCTTAGCCTTGCAGTGATCTCAGATTCGTCTAGCTATCGGATAAAGTCATGGCGTTTTTAGTTTTTAGCGTTTATATGGTATCGGTATTTATTACTTTAATATGAAGCTTTGGACGGTTAGAAAACTAATTAACCATAAATGATAATATAACAGCAAAATAATTTGCATTTTTAGTGAATTTTAAATTTTATTACAGTTTATTTGCTATGTTGTGTAGCTCTGTAGTTGCGCTTAGAATAACACTAAGCTATTTCTTCCTTGGGGTTCAATACCCGCTACCCCACTAGAAGCGATACAGTTTTTGGAGATTTTTAAGGGATTGTTGGATGATGTGTCTGGAGATCTATCACCAATCATTCATCAACTTTACAATTAAAAAAATTTGAATTATGAAGAATTGAAATTATTAAAATTTATTGCCGTGACTATAAATAAATGTGTTTATTAGTATGTTTCTAAATTAACTTTTAGTCTTGAGTTCCTATGGACAAATGTTTATTTTGTTTCCAGATACTACATGATGTTTATAAACTACTCAGCTTCCTACACTGACCTTGCAGAAACTGGATATATTTTTTTACCGATATTACTTAATTTCTAACAAACATATGAATAAATAATTATGATTTGAAGTAAACTATGTAAGTAGTGTACAGTATTGCCGCGTAGTGTCGGCTTAGATCAGCACTACCCCATTTCTTCCCGTGGGTGTACGTAAGAAGTGACTAAGGGTATTTTGGGCCATGCGGATGGAGACCCATAATCAACAACGTTTATTTTATGAAGGATTAATCGACGCCTTACTGCCACAACCAACTATCTGCATGATTTGTTGTTTTGAGAAAACTTAAGTTAGAGGTTTCTTTGACGTTAACTCAATAGCTTAAGTGATTATGCGTGTTATGTTTGCTTTTTTATTTGAGTTATATATTCATTAATAGGAAAATTTAATTCAAATAACTCTATTATGATGCCAAGTAGGTGAAATTCATAGTTAAACTGAGAAGAGCATGCATATAAGTGGTTCTGCCTGTAGAAAGTAAATTTTGTTAATTTGTGTTCTAATTGGTTTATACTGCAATAGTGAATTGTTAAAGTTGTATTCTTTACAGTTTATTACAAATAGATATTTTATAACTTATTTAAAGTTAACAGAATCAGAGTATGAAAGAAAGAAAGAAAGAAAAAATGTTTATTTGGAACAAAATTTTTTGACAACACACAATTTACAAATGAACAAGCGGAAAATGACAATTTTTGTACCAAATAGGCTCCAACTCAGCATGTGCATGGAAGAAACAAGCAGCCAGGCTGATGATTCTCCCATACGCTGGTTTTCAGCTGGCGCCCAGATTATTATATAAATAATACTAACTAACTAATTAAAAAGACTGTAACCTAACATAAATAATACTAACTAACTAATTAAAAAGACTTAATCTAATATACAAACAATTGCTAAAACAGAAACTTAACAACAAAAAATTTAAAATAAAACAAAAGTAAAGAAAAATAATGCAATAATTTGTCAACAACCAACCAAGCACCAAATGTCACCTATTTCTTCAGACTATACGTACAATACTAAAACATATTGACTTATAAATATATATAATCAAACATATACACATATTTGTACATAAACATGAATACAAATATTACGTAAAAAAATAAAATAAAAAATAAATGAAGAGATACGGAAAATGTAAATAGCTACATACATTACATATATTAGATTGATATACAAATTATACAATGAATGAATAAATAAATAAATTGAAACAATTTGTTATGCATTAGGTAAGTTCCGCAGGAGTAAATTCAATTTAAGTTTAAACAAAGGTAAAGAGTTCAGAGTTTTTAAGGGTGGGGGCAAATCATTCCAGCACTTTGTGGCAGCAAAACGAAAACTGCCACGGAATGCTGTTGTGCGGTGAAGAGGTGTTATTAATAAGGTACTATTACCACGCGTAGTGTATGTGTTGACATTTTCTGACCAAGTAAGTTTGTCATATAAGTAGGATGGGCTTGCCCGTTTGATGGTTCCAAAGAGGAGTGTAGCCAGGTGTAATTTACGCCTTGATTCCAGATTCAGTATATTGTTACTATTTAAAATTGGTGTTATGTGCGATCTGGAACCAATATCGTAGCAAAACCTAATACATGCGTTCTGAACCCTTTGTATGAGACGTTTTGTACGATCAAGAAGGCAAGGCCCATACACTACATCCCCATAATTTAATTTGCTCAATACCAAAGAGTCGCATAGTTTAATACGTAGTTCAATACTAAGATAAGGCCGTATTTTGTATAAGACCTTTAGTTTGTAAAAACAATTGCGGATTTTATCTAAGACATGACATTCGAACCTCAGGTCCTCGTCAAATATCAATCCCAAGTTGCGTGCCTTTTGGACCCTCTCTATCTCAACGTTGGCTATTGTAATTTTCGGGTTCTTTTTTGCAACTTTTGCTCGTTGTGACTTGCTGCCTAGGATAAGAAATTTGGATTTATTGGGATTAAGCGATAGTGAATTGTTTTTGCACCATTTGTCAATATTAATGAGATCTTTATTCATAAATGCTATTGCAGTATCATAATTGTCTGGGCTAATTGAGGTATATACTTGTATGTCATCAGCAAAAAGGTGATATTTACAATGGGTTATGTGAGAGGTTATATCAGAGGTGTACAAAATGAAAAGTAATGGAGCTAGGTTAGATCCTTGGGGCGTTCCCCTGGAGACTGCATATTCATCTGAATACAAAGTTTCTCCATTCCTTTTAGTAAGCCTTACAATCTGGGAGCGTGAAGTGAGATAACTATTGAACCATTTAACAGCAGAGGGATCAAAACCGTAGTAAGCCAGTTTAGCCATTACTAATGCATGATTCATTGAATCAAATGCACGGGTACAATCCAACAGTGTAAGGAGAGTGGCCTGGCCTTTATCTTGAGCTGCTAATATGTTATCAACCACATCAAGAAGGGCAGTAGTAGTACTGTGCTGCCTACGAAAGCCTGACTGCAAGGTTGGAAGAATTTTATTCTCCTCAAGATATTTGGTCATCTGCTCGCAGACAATTTTTTCTAAAGTTTTCGAGACAGTAGACAGGAGGCTTATGGGTCGGAGATCAGCGCAAGTTGTAGGGTTGTTTTTTTTAGGGATCGGCAGTACTAGCGCTCTTTTCCACAAGTCCGGAAAAGTGGAGCTTTCTATCGATTTATTTACTATGTGCGTAATTATTTCTAGCGTGTCAGGTAGTGACATAAGAAGCATGGAGAGAGAGACCTGATCGGAACCTTGGGCATTTGACTTAAGGCTTTTAATAATTTGTAGCACTTTGTCTGATGTAACTTTGTGTAATTTAAATGTGGACGAGCAGTACCTGTGATGTTCAAAGTACGTGAGACAGGATATATTTACTACATCATCCCCAGGAACTGTTAAAAAATGTTGGTTTATAATCTCAGGATCATTAAAGTTTTCAGGAAGTATGAAATCTGTGTGTTTACGTAAGACTGTGGATTTAAGGTTTTTCCATAATAAGTTGGGGTTTTTTATATGTTTATTAATTTGAGTCTTAAAATAGGCTTTCTTTTCGTAGTGGAGAGAGACATTAACGAGATGTTTCAAATCTTTGTATATTTTTTTGTCAGTGTCTACATTAGTATGTCTACATTTATTATGAGCGTCATCACGTAAAGACATTAATAGTTTCAGATTTTCCGTTATATATGGATAGGTTTGCTCTTTAATAAGTATAGTTTTGTAAGGCGCATGCAAATCAAAGAGAGTTGTAAGGTACTCCGTGAATGTAATTACCAGGTCGTTCATATCTGATAAGTTTTTCAGTTTAGACCAATCAATACTTTTAAGGTCTCTTTCAAAAAGCTCTGGAATTATGTCATTAAGCGGCCTATACGTGACGTACCGAGGTATTTGCCTCGGCTTTTTAATATTACATTCTATGCTAATGAAGGCATGACGACCCAAGGAAGGTACGGATTTAATCTCAACTGATCGCACCTGTAGGTCAGTAATGACAAGATCAATAGCTGTTTCACTGTTCTCTGTAATGTGTGTTGCTTGATTTATTAGTTGGGTTAAGCTGAAAGAGCTACAAAAATCATTAATAAGATTATATTTGCGATCTGAATGACACAACATATCAATGTTTAAATCCCCCATTAATATGAGTTTGTCATAATTATGAAATGATGTTATACTATCACTCAGTGCATCCAGGAATATATCAACGTTTTGCCAGGGTGGTCTATATGCGGTACCTACTATAATCGTAATTGTGTTCACTTTGATGCGCAGCCACATTTGTTCTACGGCGGAGGTGGTAGAAGTTGGGTGTCTGCAAACACGAACATTGAGATCACTCCTGATATAAAATCCTACCCCTCCACCGCGAGAACGACCCGAGCTGGCAGTGCGCGGTATGTGACGCAACCGATACCCCGGCACGACAGGCGCGCGCTCGTCCTGTCCTTCCCTCAACCAAGTTTCATTAATAGCTAAAATGTCAGTGTTCGTTCTTTGGATCATAGCTATTAACTCATCTTGCCCTGTACCTAGCGATCCAGCATTGAACAAACTAAACGTCATGAACTTTTGTTTAATCATTTATTTTTCGTAAAGTATTCAATCAAAAAGAACAAATAAAAAGTGTCTGAAGTGTATTGACGAAGAAGTGAGAGAAAAGTGAGGTTTAATTGTGTAGTTAAGCAAATGAAGACTAGGTAAGTTTTTTCAGAATGTAAGGGGTTTCGAAAAGGTAAATAGGTTAATACTGAGAACAAATTATTTATAAATTGCATCTTTCTTGATGAAAAATGAGAATGACAGATATTTTTTTTACATGTAGGGTAGTAAAGATTTAGGTATATGTTCGTATGCCTTAAGTATGTTATGATATGAGCAATCGACGATTTAAAATATTGATGTTTATTATATTTGTGTCTTTTAGTTTGAGTGTATTTTAGTAAAATATGATATATAAATATAGATAAATAATAAGTGATAAATAATTGCATTAATATGGTTTTAAATACTGTGTTTATTAAAGTTATGTGACAATAGTGCATAGCTGTAACAGGTTTAATAGGATAAAGAATTATGAAGAACACAGAAGGCCTAAACCGTTTAGTTAAATATACATTATTATACAAAATTGCAAAAAAGGAGGTTGTGAGTTGAACTAGGATCGTTACGTAAAAACCCGAGATAACTGCTCTTCAGATCGAATGGCAATCGCTTCAGTACCGTCTTCCTTGCGCACGTAAATACGCCCGTCCCTTGTCCATACGTATTTCCAATTTTTTAATTTCTTGAGTTCACGCGCTTGTCCGTGCAGCACTCGGTTACGCTTGGTAAGTCTTTCATTAACATAGATCCTTTTGGCTACGTGATCGGGTAGGCTTAAGTCCGAAGAAGTAGTGTCTCTTCGTACCCTGGCGCTCTTAATTAGGTCATCTCGGAGAGATCTTCGCGCGAGCCGCACCACCAACAGCCGCGGCGGCTGCTGCGGGCCGGCGGCGGCGGTGGCGACGATGCGGCGCGGCCCGACTCGTCGCGCGTCCACCACGTCGCGCTCCTCCAGCTCCACCTGCAGCTTCTTGGCCAGTTGAAGCACGATGTGTCCAGCTGACTCGCCCGGGTATTCGGGAACACCACTTATTTGCAAATCATTACTCAGACTTGCTTGTTCGCGATCATTAAGTTCATCCTCCAGTTGGCTGACAGTTTCATTTAGGTTATGTCATAAGGTATGCTGATTTATCTATAATTTACCTGTCACATACATGGTTTTGCTTGTAGAATATTACTTAGATTCACCTTTAAGTGCACAATAGTTCATAGTAAAACACAAAAATTAATAAACATACTAAAATAATACAAAATGTCTTAAAGTGTAACACCAATCAGTATGAATTTTACCACGTATGATATCCGTAGCCTTTGGATGGTGTTTCAGAACTTATTTATCAATTTTCAAACTTTGGTGGTGAAAAAATAAAGGTTAAATCACGCATGTTAATTTCACAATTACAGTCGAGGGCTGTGATAAATTTTAATACAATAACTATTAAATAAAAGCGTTTTATGCGTATTTTAATAATATTTAATCATACATACATACATACATATACTCACGCCATTAGTTCCCATTGGGGTAGGCAGAGACTATTGATCGCCACTTCGCACGATCCTGACAAACCTCTCTAGCTTCGTTTACATCCATCAATCTTTTCATACATGCTCTTTTATTCTTCATACTTCGGACGCCAGCCTTTTTGAGCACACTCTCAATTTGGTCCAAGTGTGTTCTCCGTGGTCGTCCTCTACTAACATTACCATCCACACTAGCTCTATAGATCCCTTTTACCAATTTTCTATCATCCATCCTCTCTATGTGCCCAAACCATCTCAACATTCCTTTTTCTATCTTTCTTACAATATCATCTTTCACACCACACTTTTCACGAATAACACTATTTCTCACTCGGTCACATAATCTAACATTACAAATTTTTCTGAGGGACCTCATCTCTACTGCATTCACTCTGCTCTCATGCTTCTTCTGCCACACCCAACATTCGCTTCCATACATAAGCGTAGGAACAAGAACAGCATCATGCACAGCCATTCGGGCCTTTTCAGACACCGTTTGACTGATCATTAGGCTATTCATTGCTCCATTTACCGCATTACCCTTTTTCACTCTTCTTTCAATGTCTTCATCACATTTCCCATCCCTTGTAAACAAACTTCCCAGATATACAAACTCCTTCACCTGTTCCACATCCTTACCATCAATCGCAATCACGCATTCTGTTACATCTTCCTGTCTCTCAAAAACCATCGTTTTGGTCTTATCCACATTCACCCTCATTCCCTTTCTTACAAAAGACTCACATGCAATATTCATCATCTCTTGCAACTCTTCTGCCGATGATGCAAGTAGCACTTGATCGTCAGCATACAAGAGGCATTTAATGATGAATCCACCCATCCTTAGTCCATAATCACTTTCACGCAACTCTGTCAAACAGTCATCCATGAACAAATTGAAGAGCCACGGAGAAGCTACACATCCCTGTCGGACACCCCTAGAGATTCCGAACCAGTCAGTGTTTTCCCCGTTTACTCTTACACATGCACTAGAATCCTCATAAAGTGATACCAATGCACGTATAAGTTGACTCCCCAAACCGAACTTGGATAACACCTCCCATAAACACTTTCTTACCACCCTATCATACGCCTTCTCTAAATCAATGAAGGAGCAATACACCTTTTGGTTCTTAGCTAAAAACTTTTCGGTGATGCTCCTTAGAGAGAAGATTTGATCCATACATCCCATTCCTTTCCTAAATCCCGCTTGCACATCCCATATTTTCTCATCAGTTTCATTCATCACTCTTTCAATCAGTACCTTAGCATACAATTTACCAACAATGCTGAGTAAGCTGATGCCGCGGTAGTTTTTAGCCTCTTGGTGTGACCCCTTTCCTTTATATAGAGGCACAATCACCGCCTTGCACCAGTCTCGTGGAACTTTGCCACTCGACCAGCATTTTTGGAAAAGGAAGTGCAACCAAGAAGCCACCAACCCTTTACCAGCCCTCAGCATTTCGATAGTAATCCTATCATACCCTGCCGCCTTCCCTAATTTCATACTTTTCATTGCTTTCATTATTTCTTCCATACTAATCTCGCTGTCACTAAATTCACCCATCTCCCCGTTCCAATCAACATTACTGTCGATTGGCGAAGAAATGGATGCATCCTCTTTCTCAAACAGTCCCTCAAAATAATTCTTCCATACCCGTTTCATGCTACTTTCATCCGTCGCCAATTCACCCTGTTCATCTCTTATTACACTCACTCTCGTGTTTTGGGAAACTCCCTTTTCTTTCCGGATATACTTCCAGAATAACTTTTGGTTATTCCGGAAATTATCAGAAAGTTTCCTCTCACACCACTCTTGCAAATCCCGCTTTTTCTTTTCTATTTTCTTCTTTACCTCATTCTTAACTCTCTTATATTCATCTTCACTTTTCTGCACTACATCGTCAGTTACACTCGCATCCATCCGTTTACTAGCTTTAATCGCTAGTAAATCTAACCACGCTTTCTTCTTATCACCAACCGCCTCTTTCACAACTTTATCCCACCAACTTGTTGGTGGTCTATTTGACCTTTTACACACTCCACATACTTCCGTCGCACATTCAACCATCGTCGATTTGAGCACATCCCATACTTCTTCTATTTCCATTTCATCCCTCATCTCCACGCAACTTAGTCTATCATCCAATTTCCTCAAGTATTCATCTCTGATATTTTCATCTTCTTGCAGTTTTTCTACTTTTATTCTCGCAAAATCCGTTGTTGACACTTTAGGCCTGTGACGCCAACGCGTGCACAGACCCCTTAATCGTGATATAACGAGAAAGTGATCTGTGCCAACGTTCGTGCCCCTATAGACCCTGGTGTCAACAACTTTTGCTCTCAGCCTTTCATCAACTATCACAAAATCAATCATACTTCTCTCGCTTCCCCTCTGTCTTGTATACATATGGATATCTTTGTGCTTAAACAACGTGTTTGTAACACAAAGATTCCTCTCCAAACATACCTCAATCAATTTCTCACCATTCTCATTTACCCTTTGATCACCAAACTTTCCTAAAACTCTTTCGCAACCGTTGCGTGACACACCAACCCAGCCATTAAAATCTCCTAACATTACAAGTCTCTCATTCTGATCACACCCATTCACAACATCGTCTAACAGATTCCAAAACTCCTCCCTCTCGGATAGGGATTTAGACATGTCCGGAGCGTATACGCAAATTATGCGCATCCGGACTAGTCCTCCAATTTCACCTTAATCCACAGGAGCCTTGGACTCACACATTCGTAATCTTTCATACACTGAGCCATCCTTTCAGATATCAGAAGTCCCACTCCTTGGCAAGCTCGGTCACTGTCAGCGACTCCAGACCAGATTGCTGTAATGTTGCCAAGTTGTGAAACTTCCTTTCCCTTACGCTTCGTCTCATTTACACAAAGAAAATCCAGTTTTCTTTCATTCATAATCATACATACTTCATCTAATTTTTCAAACATTCCTCCACATACATTCATCGTACTGAAGCGGGTCTCTTTAGCCCACTTTTCGCCCCGTGAGCAACCATGGCGTGATGAGTGGCGAGCTACATCGCCGCCTCCGTGTTTACTAAAATTTGAACACATATTGGACCCACGAGAAGCAAGGGAAGTAAACTGTCCACCTAGCCAGAGCCCCGCTTGACTAGGTAAGGTTATTTAGTACCCGGAGTGCACCAAGCTCCGGGACGGCGGCACGCTAGCGACCAGGCTCACCCCTGGCCATGCATCCCTCGGCGCGGCAGACCTTGGTATTTAATCATATTAATCATTTTTCTAACTTTCAACAAAAGAATCATTTTTTTAAATTATTTTATAATCAATCTCAAATTACAACTATGATACCAATTTTATGTATTTGACTCAACAGTTTTTTAGTTCAAACGATTATGTTAAGTAGGCTACTAACAATAGGCTATTTGACTAAGTTTTGAAAACTATCTTACGGTGTTAATTTGTTTGTAAGGAGCCCTAAAAATATATTTTTCTGTCTTCATTTTAGCTATTTTATTAAAAAATCGAAAAAGAAAATGCAATATTCAAATGTGCCGCGAAAACGCGACTTTAAATAATATGGCGGCTGTAGCACAAATGACGTCAATTCCGCATTAACCACCAATGAGCGTAGCGATACACCGTCTGTTTATGCACGATCTACGTCATTATAGAAATAGCCAATCACGGTCGTTTTTAGTCACGTGACAGTTGCATCGAAAATACTTATTTCAGAAGACGGATTTTAGTGAAATAATGCAATATTTTTATCTCGCATTGTAACATATTGCTCCAAAAAAGAAATATTAAGACTAGTGAAATAAAAGAAATGTATATTTTTATTACAGTCAAATAGCCTATTAATAATTAAAACGAGTAAATTTTGATTGAGCATTACTACCATAATCAATCTTCATCACTACTACTCTCTTCGACAGCAACGTCCGGAACCCGATCTATTATGTCATTTTTACATTTTAAAGATTGATACCACCCATGATACTCTTCTAGAATCACACCCTTTTCGCATAGACTCGTTAAATCTTTTTTCTTTGCTGCACTTATGCTTAGTGATTGGTCGTAAAGTGGTTTAAGTACCGGCAATATGACAACTTCTTCTGCAGTTGTCACAGATTCTACAGAGTTTGGGTTTGAACGTCGGGTAGTTCGTACGGCACGATGATGGGTAGTTGTAGTAGTCCCCAGCACTAGAAAATCTTCCGACATATCGTAGTTAAAGTATATTCTAGTATCACCTTTTACATATTTCATTCTCTTTATTTTAAGCCAATTTATTTTCCCCCAAAAAGGCAGGTGTCCGCAGTATGAAGAATAAAAGAGCATGTATGAAAAGATTGATGGATGTAAACGAAGCCAGAGAGGTTTGCCAGGATCGTACAAAGTGGCGATCGATAGTCTCTGCCTACCCCAATGGGAACTAACGGCGTGAGAATATGTATGTATGTATGTATGTGGGTAGTTGTGTCTGCCCAAGTAAACATCGTCTACCGAATTATATTTGAAAACATATAGTATATTTTAGTTATTTTAGCATAATCTATATCGTAAACAAGTGTTCATAAAGCGAAGTTATAGTGGCAGTGAATTGTACTTATTCTGTTATAGTGGAATGGAAATAATAACACTTCAGTTTTATAGTGTCTAACGGTTTAACGTTTTCTGCAAACATTTTTAATCTAATTGTGTTCGGACGATTTTATTTTGCAGATTGGTTTATCTTTGTGTTTCTGTTAATAAGGGAAGTACTAAATACTGAATATCTAAACCTGGACAGGAATTAGAATTAGGATTACATCAATTAATCGAAGTTTAAACTCAGTGGCGACATCTCTTATGCATTGATGGAACTCATATAGTTTTTCGATGATTGTACTCGTTCTTAAACTTTTTACCCATTATAGACTATAAAAGTTAACTGTGCTGGTTCCTTGTGTTGCCAGAAGGTGGCGTGATTGACTTTAAATGGCTAGCTCCTCGTATAAATTGCAAGTATGTGAAGGGTGTCAAAAGGATCTTCCACGCAGAGAATTTGTTCGATGCTCGACATGTAATAGTTATTATGACTTACAATGTGGCAATGTTAGTGCCGAAGTATTTAATTCTTTAAAAGGTAAAGCTGTTTGGAAATGTCCGAAATGTATTAATCAGCTACCAAAAGTTGGCAACTTGGAAACACCCGTTCGTGGTACAATGAATCTAGCTCAACATAACACCAACCAAACAAAGAATAATGATAATAGCGTAATGGATGGGGTAACTTCAAATCAAATGGACGCCCTGATCTCGGAGATGCGACTATTCAGGGAACAGTTGTCATCCACCAGTTCTGAGTTGAGGGAAGAGTTAGCGACTACTCGTGTATGGATTGAACAGCTTAATAGCACTATAAGTACGCTAACTACCAGGTTGGATGGTTGTGAGACCAGAGTCGCTCATGTGGAGGAACGGCTGGTGACTTTGGAGTGCCGCATGGAGTCTGGAGAACCTAATGGATGTGGTGATGCATCTTTATTGGCTACTGTAGAGGCTCTGAAGCAGGAACTCAACGATAGAGACCAGGAAATGTTGGGAAATGACATTGAATTGTCTTGTGTCCCCGAGCATAAAGGTGAAGTTATAATTCATAATGTTATGACTCTTGCAAATAAACTGGGTGTTAATTTGGTGGAAAGTGACATTGTATATGCAACACGCGTGGGCCGCGCCGGGGTGGAGGTGTCGCCGTCGCCGCCGGGGGAGGCTGCGCGGCCGCGGCTCATAGCGGTGCGGCTGGCGAGGCGAGCGTTGCGCGATCAACTACTGAAAGCGGCACGAGTGCGCCGCGGAGTCACTACTGAGGGGACCGGCCTGCCTACCCCGGCGAGAAGATTCTACGTAAACGAACGACTGACCCGGAATAACAGGCTGCTCTTCCGTCGCGCCCGCGAGATTGCCACTCGCCTTAACTGGCGCTTTGTGTGGACCAGGGATGGCAAGGTGTTTGCACGACAGCGACCGGATGATGATGCGTCGCGACACCGGATCCGCGTTGAATCTGATCTTGCCCGGGTTTTTGGACATAATGCAGTTGGTAGCCAAACAAAATAAGTTCCGATTTTTACGTTGCGTGTCTGTTAACGTGTTTTACTGTTTTTTTCATTTAATTGTTTTAGTTTTATGGCAGTTTTTATATTATAATGGTAGTACCGTTAGTTTTAGATTTTCAAATACTATAGTGATTAAGATTTATATAAGATAGTCATGTGTTTATACTATTGAATACTGGAAAGTTTCAAGTATGCACTATAGTTAGTAAATATAAATATATTAATGGTATGTTATTATGCATACTAATCTTTGGTAATCTGTCACTGGATATTGAACGTTTTTATGTATGGTTGAGATTCTTAGTATTCGCATATTATAGTTCATGGTTTTACATTGTTTATTTATTGTGTGAATTCTTATGTCGTTACATATACTTTCTTTACTTTTATTTGATATTGTTGCGAGGTAATTTTATGCTTTCCTTACGAATAGGGCACAATGGTAACACAGACTACGTTCAAAATAAGATAATAAGTGCATATGTATTTTTCTTTGGCGGTATTTATGTATGGATCTGTGCATATTATGTCGGGAAGGCAGATTTATCTTGGATCTCCTTAACATACCACATATGTTTTAAGATTGAGTCGTTCAGTTTATCATCATTGATTCTTTATTCAGAGTTCCTTTGTGTCCAGAATATTTTCTTTTTCATATTGTATATTTTCATGCTTTTATGCTTAAATGGTCCGCACTAAGAATCACAATTTGAATGTGGCACTATTTAATGCGGGTTCTTTGAATACGGGGCATGATAACTTCCTGATCGCTATGGACAGGGTAAAGCCCGATTTGATAGCTATTAATGAGAGCTGGCTGCCGGCTGGAGAAGGAGGTCGTGCTCCCGCCCCGCCCGGCTACCGCCTGGTGCTCACACCTCGCCCTACCCATATGCGTCGCGGAAGAGGAGGTGGAGTGGCGTTCTATATTAGTGACTCTCTTACTACGACTCACCATAGAGTAAATGATGATAGACTTGAACAGATGTGGTTGTCTACTAAATGTAATGGTTTCAAAATTATAATAGGCACAGCATACAGACCACAGTGGTTGAATGTTGATGTGTTTATCGACGCGTTAACTGATTCAGTCTCACTGTTTTCAAAATACGATTATATGATTCTACTCGGTGATTTTAACATAAATTTACTTGATAAGAATGATAGAAAAACTGCAAAATTGAATCAATTCTTGCACTGTATGGATTTAAAACAGGTCGTCAAAGAACCTACTCATTTTACCGATGTATCTGAAACTCTTATTGATGTTGTCTCAACAAACTGCAGTGTAACAAACGTAGAAGTTCTGGATGTTACTGGAACCATTGGACATCGAATGATTAACGTCACTTTGGCAATTAGAAAACTAAAAATTTTACCGAAAACTTTTACATATAGACCTATTAAAAACATTGATTTTGATAAATTTAATACTTACTTGAATGCAATAGATTTTAGTTCTGTGTTTAATTTAAAAACGGTTGATGAAATGGTCGACAAGTTTAATAGTGTAATACTCTTGTTGTTTGATAAGTTTGCTCCAATGAAGACAGTAACGTTAAAGCCTAAGTCTCTACCCTGGATCACAGAAAACCTAAAAACTATGATTCTAGACCGTGACAAATCTCTGCAAAAATATAAAAAATCTAATACAGACCTTGATAGATATTGTTACAAAAATGATAAAAAAAATGTTCTCAAAACTATACAGGAAGAAAAAAGACAATATTATAATAATTTGGTAAATTCTAATGTAAAAGATAGTAAGCAATTTTGGAGTAATATAAAGAATAAAATATTGGTTGATTCGACTAATAGTAAAACGTTGCCCGATTTTCTCTGTAATCCCGATAAAATTAACGATAATTTTCTTAATTTACCTGCATTGAATACTGTGCAACTATCTGACTTGACATATTTTGAGTATAATCGTTTCAGCTCAGCCACTTTTACCATAAGACAAGTAACAGAATCTGAGGTTCTTAAAATAATTAAGTCAATACCGTCTAATGCCACAGGAATTGATGGTATCAGTAGGGAGATGATCTTGCTTACAGTACCAAACTCACTTACAGCTATAACTACTATGATAAATTGTTCTATTGCTACTTCTACAGTTCCGCGTATATTTAAGACGGCATTAGTAAATCCAATGCCTAAAATTAGTCAACCAAAGGAGTACACTGATTTAAGACCTATTAGTGTTTTGCCATTTTTGTCGAAGATCTTGGAGAAGGTTATTTATTTACAGCTGGTCAAGTATGTCGAAATTAATGAAATACTACCTCCGCTTCAGTCTGGCTTTCGTAGAGGTCGTGGTACTGTAACTGCATTACTGGACGTGACTGATAATATACTGGCTGACCAAGATAATGGACGTGGTACACTTTTAACGCTCCTTGATTGCTCCCGAGCATTTGATAGTATTTTTAGGCCACTTATTTTGTCTAAGTTGTCATACTACGGTCTTGACTTAGCATGCATAAACTGGTTTGACAGCTACTTGAGTGAGCGGATACAATCTGTTAAACTTCAAACGAGTAATGGAGAACAAATGGTCTCACGACCAAGGGTAGTTACGCACGGTGTTCCACAAGGATCCATACTAGGCCCTCTCTTGTTCATAATTTATACGGCTGACATAGTGAAATGTATAAAAAACTGCAGATTTCACTTATATGCAGATGATGCTCAGCTTTACATATCGGAGGTGCCTAGTAATATACAATGCGCAGTCTCTGACATGAACGAAGATCTTGGGTCAATAACAACGTGGTGCAACAGAAACGCTCTGTTAATAAATCCTCTCAAATCGAAATATATGGTTCTAGGTAGTAAAACGCATATCAGCAAAATTATTTCTCAAAATTTGGATATTCAAATTGAAGGCCAAGCAATAGAACGTGTTGATAGTGCAAGAAACCTAGGACTCGAGTTTGACGGATCATTACGTTTTGAAAAACATATAGATAATTTGATGCGAAATTGTTTTTACCGTTTAAAAATATTATATAAAATAAGAGACTATTTGACAGTAGATGCACGCGTTACTCTTTGTGAGGCTGTGGTTTTATCGAAACTTAATTATGCGGATGTTGTGTACGGGCCACGTCTTTTAGCAACGTCAGAACGTCAGATTCAGCGAATCCAAAATGCTTGCTATAGATTTTCCCATAGTATACCGCCACGTTGTCATATCTCACCTTACCTGAATAGTTCTTCTACACTTAACATGGAATCCCGTAGGCGCTTACATATGGCTTCATTAATGTTTGATGTAATGAAGTTCAAATGCCCAGAATATCTTTTTAACAAATTGAAGTATTCATCATTTGGAAGTTTCTATTGTGTTCGTAGCCTGCTCCCACCTTTATCACTGATCCATCATCGTACTGTAGCTTTTACTGGAAGTTTTCGTTACAATGCAACTAAGTGTTGGAATAATATTCCTCCACCAATGCGTGAAATATTAAATAAATTTAATTTCAAAAAACAGTACAAAACGCTCCTTCTGAATCAACAAAAAATTAATATCTCAAAGACTTTCTCACACGTGCAAGTAAACTTCCAGTAAAATAATAAAAATAACTAATGTATAAATGTATTGCTTGGTTTTCTCATGTGAACCTTTACTTGAGAATTTGTGAATGCTGATAATGTTTTCTTGTTCTTTTAATTATTTAATGTTCTGAGACTAAGCGAATATGTTTAAAGATAATTTTGAAAGATATTGTTTTTTATTATTATTTTTTTTGTTGTGCATTTGTTTAGTTTACTGTCTGTTCCTTTACTATTTATTCAATTTTGTTTACTTCAAATGTGGCAGACACAGATTATTTTGTTTATATATTAATTAATTATGTGTAGTGTAGTGTAGGCCTTAACTGAAAACCAGTGTTTTGCCACTTGGCAATATCAAGCACTGAGTTAGGACCTAGTTTGTGTTACCATAGCACTAATTTTAAGTTTAAAATATTGTTTTTTTTTTTCACTTTATGTATTGTTTTTCATATTGTATGTGGTGTTATGTTAACATAAATAAACGAGTTATCTATCTATCTATCTATCTATGTTATTTTCCCCCCTGCTGTATCCTTCGTTTTATTTTTTATCATTTCCGCCGCCAGTTTTTTAAGGTCCAGAAATTCATTATGTTTTTTGGTTTAGCGACAGTTGATCCAGAGACGTACTACTGTTGTAATTACAGTCCATTTTTGAAACTCGCCTTACTGATACAGGACAATTTGGGGATGCATGAATCGATGGTGCAATAGAGTTGTCACTTCCATTTGTGTCTCCAAAAATTTGCTCCATTTCATCAGCAACGAACATTTGGCAATCGTTGAGTTTGGAAGATCTCGAATGTCTACCACCTACAAAAATAGATAACTGTATTCACACATCTAGCATTGAGTACTTGATACGATAGGTTCATGAATCAAATCCCGCCACAAAGCGTTAAATTTAATATGCAAGTAGCTATTTTAATTTATATTAAAAATGGAACAGGTGTGCTAGGTACCTCGGAGTTTTATAACTAAACCAAACTAAATAAAATGATAATAAATATAATTAGTATTCTAAATACCTATTTTAGATTAAAATATGAATTGTCTATGATAAAATATTGTTTCAACTTCCAAAAGTGGCTGAGGAATTTATAACTCCTTGGCTCTGGCTACCCCTATGTTACTATGTATTGTTTTAAGAATGTATAGCTACCTTCATCTCCCATATCGGTATCTAAGTTGTAACGCTCATCGCTACCTTCAACCTCTGGCCTTTCATCGTCTATAACAAAAAAAAAGAATAAATAGTATGAGCCTAAAACTATAAGGATGGGCTTACAGGATGATAAATGCACATCACTCGTACATGTGCTCTAAATCGAAGTATTGTATTAATCATTAGGGCATTTTGAATTAATAAAAATGGAAAAATATCCAAAAGCATAGCATAACCTCAAAATAACTTTAAAGATAATGAATCACTTACTTTTTTCGTATTGCTGCGGGCTCCCATAGCTAGTCTTACAAGTCGTTTACTTCTTGAACTCATAATGAATGAAAATAACAGCAAATAACCTTAAAGAATTTAAACTTTAGTTGATCAAAGTGTTTGCTCAACGGTTGTCTTGCAACTAACAGGGCGCGAAAACGATGTTTGAAACCTGTACAAGTACTTACCTGGTATTGCCTGTATAACTTTTTCGCGCGCGGTTGTATGCTGCGACAAGCAAAAACGACTATGCTACACTTAAATGGTATTAGCTGTAGAAATTTCTTATTCGATAACTAGTTAATCCTACTGCTAATACCACTTATCATTGTTTATTTGGTTTTTACATGTTTATCTCCATACATAATTTAATATTATAATACTGCAAAAACATGTTATATAGTGTAAGGTTCTAATTATATTTTGGTTTGCAAATGTTGTTGAAATTGTGTTTTTGTAATATGTGCCATCAATTATTTGAGGGTAAACTTGTATGTTAATATTTATTTTTAAGTATTACTGTTTTCTCAAATCATTTATAATTATATTATGATTATTCATAGTAAAAAGACATTAGTTTGATTAATTGAAATGGATTTGTTATCAATGCAAAAATTCAGTGTCTATATTATATATAAAGTTATATTCAATGATTATATCTTGGTATTATGTTTTGTAAAATCATTTCTATTTATTTAATGAATTTCCATAACACTATAATGCTTTAAATTTAGTAAATTAGATAAATTAGTTAAAATAAAGTGTTTTTGTGTAGAAAGGGAAAGTTGTTTACACGTGTGTATAAATACCCTACACTAACTGACGTCATTCGATTTCTGGCATCTGAAGTGTGAACAACTTGTATTTGAGGTTATTGTGAATAGTTTGTAACAAAATTCAAGCGAACTGTACATAAGTAATATACAGAGTTCACTGGAAGCCTAGAAGTTTTATTATAACATCCTGAAGTCCTATAATAGTTAATAAAATGTTTTGCTTGAAGGAAATGATTAAATTAGTAGCTTTAAGATAGAGTTATTGGTTTTTGTCTGTACTTTTATGTGAAATGTGTCAGATAAGGGCACTTAAAGCTCATAACCAACTGTTGGCCATCTCGGAAACCTACATTGAGTATCCCCATTGGAAGCTACCTGGAGGATATGTTGATAAAGGTAACTTTTCTTGTGTTTAATTTTGTGTTTCTGTTTGTTGAGGGGATCGTACAAGGCGATTAAAGGACTTTTAAGACTTTTTCGGGCGGTGCGGCCGAAAATTCTTGGTAGTTATCTTTAGTTATTGTGTAGTAGGTATTATATATTCCCCTTGTAACTTCTAAAAGCGGCTGAGGGTAGACTTTTTCATTCGACATTAAAGTCGTGAGTTAAACGTAGTACAAGAGTAACTAACTAGACAACAAAGTTATAACGGTTACAGAAAGAAATAAAAAACACTTTAAGGAGCCGCATCACATAACATTATTTATTATATTATTTAAATATATCACGTCAAATATGGTACAGAATATAATAATTACCATTTATAATGAATTCTACCATGGATCGAAACTGCGATTTCTGCTTAAATATAATTTGGACCCTTAAATAATGCATCATATTGTTGTGTATATGACATCATGTTTGCTTAGACAACGATATAAAAAACCTAGTTTAAAGAATTATTATTTTGTAGTTTCGGTCTTCGACTAATACTTCAAATAGCTGTCATAACGTTACAGTTATCATATTTGCTCAAAGCAAGAAAGGCATTCTTAGTATACCATGGAATAACGATAATATTATGATGTGTCTTAATTATATTTCCTACCATTAAAAACATAGTTGCATGGTGTACCACCTCAAATTTGAAAAAGGTTCATGTCGTAGATAGAAAAAGAAGTAGACGTATATAATAATACCTTTGTCACAAAAAGCTCATCAAATATGTTAACCAATATCACAAATTATCTACAGTGATAAGATCTAGATATTTTTAAGATATTTTAATTAATTTTGTATCTAAATTACGCACAATTTCCTCGCGTTAACGTTTATTATGCGAAGTTGTATTTTATAGTGGATTCTGGATCGAAACTGCCATTCCTGCTTAAATATAAATTAGACCCTTAAATAATGTTGTTTAAAAGTGTCCTTCGTCTGAAATACATTATAAAACACACACCAATGTTATTAAACTATACATTAGTTAACAGTCAAAAATAAATAAATAGAAAGTATCAACTGTACCTACATACGCACATTATCACTACATCTTTAAATTAAAGCTATTTCAGTTTCACTATTCCTCGCTACTAGACTTAATTTCTTAGGCTGATAGATAACTCTTCCACCGACCACTAAAAAGAGGAATTGTCTCACTTTAACAATGTACCTATATATTTAACCCACAAGTTCGTGTTTTTTTTTTGGTGTAATTTAGAAAATGTTACAAGGGTATTATGATAAAGAAATATCAGAAAAACCTAAGAATGACAAATGCGTTTGTAACATACATATACTCACGGCCATAAATCCCAAGAGCTTAAGAGCTAGAAACTCCTCAGCCACCAAAGGAACCGAGGATTCCTCGGCACCTGAGGAATTTGATAGGGGAGAAGATGGTAGAAATAAATTATCGTTGGTGATGGGTCTCCAACCGCATCACCCAAAGACCACTTATAAAGCTCTATACCCTTAGTCGCCTCTTACAACACCCGTGGGTAGAAATGGGGGGTGAAATTCTAAGCCGGCACTACACGGCATTTGTAAATATATAAATAATCTTTTTTCAGGTGAACACATACCGGATGCAGCAAAAAGAGAAGTGAAAGAAGAAACTGGAGTTGACTGCAAGTTTGAGTCTCTAGTCACGTTTCGTCACACACACAATATGATGTTCGGAAATTCTGATTTATATATTCTTGTTGCTATGAAAGCGACTTCAGACAAAATTGACCTGTGCCAAAGAGAAATATCACAAACGAAATGGATGGACATTGAAGAATACACAAATCATCCTCTTGTTAATAAATGTAATTCGTCAATAGTTAAGACATATTTAGAATATAAGCGAAAGAATTTGAGGTTAGATTTACAAAGACGAATAGTTCAATATGGACCTTATAGTAGGGACATAACCTTTCTCAAAGTAGATTCATGAGATTTAAAAAGTGATTTTAGCGTTAAGTATACAGTTGTTGATTATGTTTGTACATTGTATTGCTTTAATATATCCGGATTATTTTCAAAATGGTGTTTTGATTTCTTTATTTATATGATTTTTGCTGGATTCTTGATGGCAGAAAACCCGGGGCATCACAAACTGTTGTATTTTCTTCCATGGTAGCAGAAAGCTTTTCTTTGTGGTGGTCGTATCATTGTTGTCCTGAAACGAATATGAGTTAAGTAAATCAAATCATCATCAGTTTAGGCTAATAGACATCCACTAGACATATGCCTTTTGGTAATACTCAACAACTCAACTCAAACATTCACGCCGTATTTCCCCGAAGGGGTTGGAAGAGGTACTCAGCTGAATACTTCTGAACATAACGTGACTTTTTGACCTAGTGTTCAGACTAGTTCAGAGTACCCACGATTTGCTTGGACAGTGTGTTCGCGTGATAGAGGGCAGGCCATTCGTCGTTTTTGTACGAATATACTGTCACACGACTAAGTACAACTAAGCCATGTGACAGTGATGGTAATACTGTAATACTAATAAATAAAGGAAAGAAAAATTTCGACACAGGCGGGAATCGAACCCGCGACCTCGGGTATACGCCCCCGTCGCTCTGCCAATTGAGCTACCGTGTCAATGGCTGCCAGTGCCAAATTCTTCTATCCTTTGTTTCTTTTACACTTTTATCCCTACCTCCTGTGGAAAAAAAAATCTTTCCTTTATTTATTAGTAATAATTCCCACATGAGGTTTTCATGAACAAAAACCTTCAAAATACTGTAAACATAAAAATTGTCTAACCTAACTTGTCTACTGTCTTTTTATATCGAAGTGAGATTACTAAAGACAAGCCAGAATTATTGATGCATACACTCATGTTCACTACATAAATCTATGGCAGAAATGATTACTTATATTTTCTCCTCTCAGATTTTTCAAAACAATGTGTTTAATTAACGCCAGACAAGGTCATTTTATTAATATTAAGTAAAATTGAGACCGTGATAGCCCAGTGGGTAGAACACTCGGTTATCGTGCAAACGACTAGTGTTCAAATCCTGGGCCGGGCCTACACCAATTTGTCTTTTCTAAAGACATATGTGTGGTTAATTTATCATGGTTGTTAACGGTGAGGGAAAACATCGTGAGGAAACCCACATGGCTGAGTTGTACTTAGTCATGTGACAGTGTATTCGTACAAAACGGCGATAGGCCTGCCCCCTATCACGTGAGTACACTGTCCATGCAAAACGTGGGTACTCTGAACACCAGGTGACAAAGTCACGTGATGTTCAGAAGTATTAGTACCTCTGCCAACCCCTTCGGGGATATTCGGCGTGAACGTTTATGTTATGTTATGTTATGTAAAATTATAGTTTATTATGTAATGTCATACATACATATACTCACCACTATAAATCCCTTAACGGGGTAGCCAGAGCTTTGGAATGCGAAATTCCTCAGCCACTTTTGGAAGTTGATTGGGGAAAAGGTGGTAATAATAAACGTTTTTGGTGACGGGTCTCAAACGACATCACCCAAAAATCACTTAAAAAGCCCCTTTACCCTTAGTCGCCTCTTACGAACCCCCTCGGGTAGAAATGGGGTAGTATTATTCTAAATCGACACTACATGGCTATGTTACACTAAACGTTACGCTGGTTTTAATGTTATTTAGTTTAGAAAGCGCTAGCTAAATGTCATCAATTTAACTTAAAAATGATTGAATTTTAACACTAGGCGACTCAAACTAAGACTCAAACGTTCACGCCGTATATCATGTATCGTATCCATAGCTCCCTAGTACCAACCACGAGTAAAAACCAAATCGCACGTCGAAGTTTTCGGTTTAGCGCCATGGAGGGCTAACATAGCTGTAGTAATATTTTCGAAGTAACGTTACGTGAAACAAACGCCAGTTGCAGAAATAAGGTACCGCGATACCGGTAAGATTTGCGCACAAACAATTTATCGCATTATGAAAGATTAGGTTTAGGGTTGGCAATGTCGATTTTCGTAAGAAATATTTTTCGAAAACCTCACGCGGGGATCCCTGTAAACTACATACATAACTCACGCCGTTAGTTCCCATTGGGGTACGCAGAGACTAACGATCGCCGCTTTGTAAACTAACATTGTAAAAAATAATCTAGCATGATGAACTATCATAGCCAATAATTTATAAAAAACAGTAACGATCCGAGTTTAAAACTTAATGCTTGAATATTTACTATTTATTATGAATTAATATAAAGTATTGAATTTTATAGTATAAAGTATTAATAGAGTTATTCAAATTTCATAAGTTTTTCCAGTCACTGATCACCCCAAATAAAATTTAATGTAGGTGATAGTCATGTATGTAATGTTAACTTAACGTAAAATTAACTATAATAATAAATAAATCGCAGTAAGGAACCTTCGAATTGGCTCCACTTATTTCAGAGATTTCATTACTTTTTAGAGATAAACAAGCAGCTCTATCGAGACTTGGCTAGTTTTTTACAGAATGTTTTGGTGGGATATCACTTCTTTTTGACAGGACGTAGACTGATAAATAAAGAATAAATAAAGGAAAGAAAAATTTCGACACATCCCGCCTGTGTCGAAAAAAAAAAAAATTTTTTTTCCTTTATTTATTCTTTATTTATTAGTAATAATTTCCACATGAGGTTTTCTTGAACAAAAAGATTTAAATTAGGACGTAGACTGATTGAACGGTTTTATTTTCTTATTATTATATTATCTTGTGAAATCAAATAAAAATAAACTCGACGACTTCTCAAATCTTTATAATATACGAAAAAAACTTTTAAATGTGTAAATAAATACGCTACCGGGATTTAAAATACAGCCAGCGCCATCTAGTGACGAGTACTGCCTGCGTGTTGTCAGTGTATTCTCCTATTCATAAACGTTTGTGAAAATGAGGGTTTGACTTAATATGTAATGAACGTAGAGATTTAGCAGCGGGATCTTATACTATTAGGCTTAGAGTTGTCATATTTTTATGAATTGGCAACACCGACAGCGTGCCGTCACCCGTCAATTGTCAATTTATGTCAATGTCAAGATGAGTGTTATGAATGGGGGGATTCCATAGAAATATAATTACTATAGAGCGAGCAAATGCACATGTGAACATTGAGAGCACATGAGAACATGAAATCAAATCTAGCGCCAACCGCAACAGTTGTCAAAAAGTGCAAATCGAAAGCGTTCGAGGAGTGTTTGTCAGAAGTTTTTATTTGTTTTTTACAATAAAAATGGTGAAATGCGCAGTTAAAACGTGTAAAAGTGATACGCGAAAACACACCAAACAAAAATCAAATGTGACTTTTCACAAGTAAGTAAGTTTTATTTAATAATTTACGTGATAAAATTTTATATTCGCGGGGTTGAAGGAGGCGTTGGGGGACGAAATCTATCATTCTTACGAATGACAAGTTTGACGCACACACACACGCACAACGATTTAGAGATGGGGTACTTTCATTAGGATGTTTCAATTGTCGATCCATTAATCGTTCGATACAATCGGTGAATAATAAATATATATTTTTTGGTAATTGTTTAATACATCTAAAAATCAATATGTTTATGAGTATGTGACTTTGCTATTTGAAAATTGAGTAATGATTTCTGGATTAATTATATATGTTTTTTTGTAAGAGCTCAATAGAGACGTAACTTGAATACCAAAGAAAATATTAACACATTACATGTATATTTTTATACACTTATGTCTTACCATTTACTCTTTGGGCTACAATAGGGTTGTATTAATTAACGAATTATATTCGCACGCCTTTACTTGTATTAAGTGAAATGTTTCTTTTAGAGAATTGGCTTTAATTTTACCAACGATCTTTTAATTAGTTACTCACAATAAGATGTTATAAATTCTAATTTCAGGTTTCTAAAGGATACCAAAATAATTAAAAAATGGATCGATGCTGTTCACCAAAATATTAATTCGGAAACTAACATCTGGAGCAGAATATGTTCATTGCACTTTCCAGATTCCTTTGAAGATTGAAAAATTTAATTCATGACAATAGGCGAATAACGTATCTAGAGATTCAACACATTATGCAGATTGGATCGGGAAGCGTTCATGAGATTTTACACGAACATCTTCACGTGAAGAGGATAGTTTCACGCTGGGTGCCACACAACCTCACCGAGGTACAGAAACAGGCCCGGGTGGAATGGTGTCGTGATATGATTAATAAATTTGATGCTGGCTCGTCACGGCTGGAGGCCACGGTATGTCGGCTACTATCATGGTAGAAGTCGTTAGTCTGCCAACCCGCACTTACGCTAGCGTGGTGGACTATTACCAAATCACCCTATAGAGTAGGATCGAGCCCCTTGATTGGGACATATACGGGCTATGAGAAGTGAGAGACTGTTACATAGTACTGATAAGTAAAAAAAAATACAAGTTCTATATACAATTATATATTTATTTAAATAACTGCTGTTTTTTTATATTTTCTGCACATAATCATTTTCAATGTCCTCTGCTGCACAATACATACAGAAGCCATTCACCAAAAAATCCACCAAACATACTACATACATACAAACATATACTGTCTATAAATCCCTAAAAGGGTTAGCCAGAGCTAAGGAATTAGAAATTATTAGAAATTCCTTAGCCACTTTTGGAAAATTGAGTGGGGAAACGATGGTAAATAAAGGTTGTTGGTGATAGATCTCCAACAGCATCGCCCAAAAATTCCGTAAAAGCCCCGATACAGTTAAACGCCTCTTATGTACACTCACCGGAAGAAACGGGGAAGTGCTATTGTAAGCCGACACTAAAAACATAATAACAATCGTAAAATTCGAGGGTTCTCCCCTTGGTCAAATTTCGGAATCATTGTATAAAGTATCGCTTCTCTTCTTTGATAAAAAAATCGATGTTGCACATATTGATAATGTTTAACAATTACCCATCCTTATTTATCAATATAGATATACGTAAGTAGCTATAGCACACCCGCCGACACTGTGCACTAGCGGGAGTCTCGCAAATGCGTGTTCTATAGTAATTATATTTCTATGGGGGATTCCTAGTGTAACTTGCGCGGGAGAGTAACTTGTGATCAAGGTATCAAATAATGTACATTCAATAGTAATTTAAGTTAGTAAAGTTATTATATCATTTAATAGTCGTTTTCTTCAAACTTCAGAAGCGGTGATATATTCACGTCCATTCAAGTATGTACATTGCTTTCTGTTTATTCATTTATTTTTCTTTTCCACATTGTTTTAGTGACGCCATTTAACATTTTATGATTTATAATATAGCAAATCGATGCTCGAACAAAGTATTTTAATGTTTTTAGAATAGTCATTGTTTCGAAGAAACCAATATTTGAGCGTAATATTGTAAAGCTGCGTACGGAATGGTTCCGAAGTGCTTGGCTAGGGCACTCCCTGGTAGTTTCTGGGATATCCGTTTTGGAGAAATCAGCTGTAGTAACTTTCCAGTAGTGTCTCTGTAAATAGTAGACGTATGAGTGGGTTAAGCTGATCCCTAAAGTAACGATGAGTTGACTTAAGAACTTCTGTTTAAATTGTGGCGTCACTATGACAAATTAAATTATACACTACATATTTGTTGACAACACAAATCAAATTCTTTATCCACCATATTTTTTTTGGTTCAATGCGTTGATGGATGAAGATGCAATTAATTGTGCTTATAAGATTAAAGGAGTATATTAATAATAGTGTAGTGCCGGCTTAGAATGTCGCTACCCCTTTCTTCCCACGGGTGTCGTAAGAAGCGACTAAGGGTATCGGGGCTTTATATTGGATTTTTGGGCGATGCGGTTGGAGACCCATCACTAAAAACCTTTATTTTTACCATATTTTCCCCACTCAACTTCCAAAAGTGGCTGAGGAATTTCTAATTCCTTAGCTCTGGCTACCCCTTCTAGGGAAATATAGCCGTGAGTATATGTATGTATGTATGTATGTATTAATAATATATATGAATAAATACCTGCTAAATATGTACGTAGAAGGTAATAAATTCCCAGAAACTATTAATAGGAAGGAGCACTTCAATAAAACAATGTTTCCACTATAGCGATATATATTCGACTGACACTGTATTGCAAATATGGAATTACCTACATACGTCACACCTCCACACTAAAAGTAACCCATAATTAAACATCAAACACAACAATGCACATAAAAATTAATCAATATTTTCTATGTCCGGAAACCTAACAACTGGTTTCCTAATTCTTTGTGGGTATCGTTCCACTGGTGGCGGTATGGTCAGCTCCTCTACAATGGTTGGTGTATCTAAACCCAATTGACTCTCGTCTATCGACTTTTCCTCCTCTGAATACGAGACGGTGCCACCACCACTAACGGACGGTCCCACTTCACTGTCACGGCTGTCAGGACAAGCAACATCAGAAAACACTGCTGATCTTCGCCTAATTTGATCAGAATGTCTTTTTATTACTCTACTATCACCGTTGCCCAAAATGTAAGTACGCGAACCGTCTTTATTAATAATAAACTGCTTCTCCCATTTGTTCGTACCCCCGTAAGCTCTTGCCCATACTGGCTCTCCCTCTTTGAAGGAACGAGGTGTACCCCCAGCGTTGATACATTGGCGTTTTTGAGCCTCGTGGACTTTAATTTCTAAAGCTCTATCGCTACTTAATAAATCTAACCGAGACCTTAAGTTACGTCGTTGTAACAGCATTGCTGGGCTCTCTCCCGTAGTGCTATGATAAGAGTTACGATACGCTAACAAGAATGACTGTAAAGCAGCATCCACGTCGGTATTATCCCTATACGCTTTTTTAATTGCCTTTTTACAAAGTTTTACCGCGTTTTCCGCTGCTCCATTAGATGCAGGATGGTAAACTGGTGAATGAACTAATGTAATGCCATTTCTTTTTAAAAATAAATTAAATTCTTCGCTCGTAAACGGAGGTCCTTGATCGGAAACTAGCTCTACCGGTAACCCAAACCTGGCGAAAATACAGCGTAATTTTTTAATAACGTTAGTTGCGTTTGTTTGCGTCATTTCCTCTATTTCTAACCATTTTGATGTACTATCAATCAAAATCAAATAAGTTTTATTTCGTAAAGGTCCTAAAAAATCTATATGAAGCCTCGTCCACGGCCGAGTATGGTATGGCCAGGGTTGCGGCACATGCCTCGCAGGCGCATCCGCCTCCATTGCACATGTTTCACAGCCCCGCGCTGTTGCCTCTACGTCGGTGTCTACCCCTGGCCACCAGACGTAGCTACGTACGATACTCTTCATCTTAACTATGCCGAGATGACCGCTGTGCACCTGTTTTAGTATGACAGATCGCAATGCCTCTGGTATTACCATCCTATAGCCCCACAAGATGCAACCCCTTTCTATATAAAGTTCATGGCGTCTCGCAAAATAAGGTTTTAAATTTTCTGACGGGCACGTGAGTGGCCAACCGGAGTTTATATACCACAACGCTTTGTTGAGTAATACATCTTTCGCTGTTGCCTTTTTTACATCCTCATTCGTAACTGGCAAGAAATTTTCGACAAAGTTAGCATACGTTATTTCGTACCTATTATTATCTTTTGCATTTGACGATGGCAATCGCGATAACGCATCCGCACAATTATTAGCTGTGTTTACATACTCAATTTTGTAATCATAACCTGACAGAAGCACCGCCCACCTTTGCAAACGTGATGCTGCCATCACAGGTATACCTACCTTATCCCCAAAAATATAGGTCAAAGGTTTATGATCTGTCCTTAAAGTAAATTTTCTGCCGTATAAATATTGATGAAATTTCCTGATTCCATAAATAATGCTCGTCGCTTCTCGGTCAATTTGCGCATATGCTCGCTCAGCAGTAGTCAGCGAACGAGACGCATACGCTACCGGGCGTTCGCCTTCTGGCGTTAAATGTGACAGTATCGCTCCAATGCCTGTACTACTTGCATCCGTGGTGAGAACTAATGGTAACTCTGGCGAATAATGGATCAATACGTCACTACTTATCAGACAGTTTTTTATGTTTCTAAAAGCCTGATCACATTTGTTACACCATTCATATTTTATACCTGAACGTAACAATCTATAAAGTGGAGCTAAAATTGTACTAACATTTTTAATAAACTTGGCATAATACATAATCATGCCTATAAATGACCTTAATTCTGATATGTTCCTGGGGGCTGGTGTATCCACTATAGCCTTCACTTTGTTCGGGCACGTACGTATTCCATGCTTATCAATTACAAAACCTAGATAGGTTACAGAATCCATGAAAAATTCGCATTTCTGTTTTTTAACCCTAAGACCATATTTTTCTAAACGTTCGAAAACTTTATTTAGATTATCTAAATGTTCAGAATTGTCCCTACCCGTTATAATTATATCGTCGATAAACACCCCTACTCTAGGAATGTCCGCAAACAATTGTTCCAAACGTCTTTGAAAAATTCCCGGACTCGAGGCAAGGCCATATACTAATCGATTATATGTAAATAAACCTTTATGAGTGTTAATAGTCGTGACTATTTTTGAATCATCCAAAACTAGCTGTGCGTAGGCTTGTGAGAGGTCGCATTTACTAAATTTTACCCCCCCGTCTAATTTTACTAACAAATCTTCCACTCTGGGCAACGGATAACGGTCAACCTCTAGTACTTTATTTAATGTTATCTTATAATCAGCACAAATTCTGATGCTACCATCACTCTTAACCACCGGTACAATGGGCGTGGCCCAGTCGGACCGCTCTGTAGGTGTGATGATGCCGTCCCGAGTCAGCTGTTCGAGCGCCCGCTCCACCGGCTCACGCAGCGCGTACGCCAGAGGTCGCGCGCGCATGAACACAGGCCGCGCCCCCTCCCGCAAATGGATACTGACTTCACCACCGGTGAAACGGCCCAAACCCTCCGCAAACACGTTACAGAATCTGGAACTGAATTTATCAAAGCTAAATCCTTCATTCTCAATGTTATTGAGACTCGTATCAACATAATCTAACAAGGGAATATCTATTTGCAAACTTGCTAGCCACTGTCTACCCAATAACATAGATTTACCGTCTGGTATTACATAAAGGTCTAAATGCTCCGATTTATTTTTATATTTAACTAGTGGTTTAATAACCCCGGATGGACAAACAATTTCACCTGTAAATAAATAAATAAAAATAAAATAAAAATAGTTTATTTCGGACGAGGTCCATATGTGTTAGTTACAAAATATCTTACAACTATGTTAGTACAATCATATTATAATATTAATGTTAGTAACAGAAACAAAACTTACGTACTATGTTAGTAACTTATCTATTTACAACGCTATTATAACAATTATATGTTATTTTTGTGTCTTTGGCGAGATGAACGCGAGTCCAGTGTTGCATGATAACACTGTCCACGTCCAACCTCGCCTCGACCGTCTGCAACAAACTGTTGGAGCTGCCCCTCACCCGGCGCATCAGGGACGCTGTGCACCGCCTGATGATGCTGGAGAAGCTATCGACCCCGGCTTCAGCCAGCATCCCCGACGCGCTACAGTGTCGTGGCAGTCCCATCAGGGCCCTAAACGCATTATTGTACTGGGTGCGCAAGGCCCTGTACGCTACTTGGGTATAATTCATCCACAGGCTGCACGTGTACAGAGATACACAGTATGCTTTAAAAAGCGTGATTTTAACAGATTTAGTACAGCGTGCAAACCTGCGGGCGAGCATATTGGCCCTAACGCACAGCGCCCTGCGCTCCCGTTCCAGGTCAACGTCATCCTTCAGAGATTCGGTGACCCAATGTCCCAGATACTTGAAACTCTGCACTTGTTTCAAAGGAGTGCCATTTAAGTTTATGCTATTGACCTTATAGGTCTTATTAGCCGACTTAAACACCAGCAATTCACTTTTAGCAGTGTTGTATCTGAGACCGTGGGCCTCCGCATACCTTTCACATATGCCCAACAGTTTATTAAGAGCATTGATCGAAGGGCACAGCAGCACCATGTCATCTGCATAACTTATGTTGTTCACAAAGGTACCGTCAACAGAGCAACCGACTCCGGCGCTGCTGAGCTCCTCGATCAACTCATTCATGTATAGATTGAAAAGTGTAGGTGAGCTTACACCACCCTGCCTCACTCCACATTCCAATCTGTACATGCTTGAGTGCTCGCCTGACCATTTAACACAGTTCATTTGATTAGCATACCAGTATTTTAATAAGGATATGTACTCATGAGACACAGTAGTACTCTCAGATAGCTTTTTCCAGAGGACGTCGTATTGAACTAAATCGAACGCCTTCGAAAGGTCCAGAAAAACAGCATACACAGGCGTATCCCTACTAGTATAGTACTGGACAGTCTGCTTGAGGCAGAGGACAGCGGTTTCAGTAGACAGTCCCGGTCTAAAACCAAACTGTGCATCATGAAACTTCACCTGGCTGCCCAAGTGCTGATCAACCAGTCTGTCCAGCACCTTGGCCAGTATAGTTGCCAGTGAAATCGGCCTATAGTTATTTTTGTCACTAGTATTACCAGTCTTGTTCTTAACTATAGGTACAATAACAGTTTTTAACATGCTGTCAGGCAGATACCCATGACTTAAACAAAGAGAGAAAAACATGGCTAAAACTCGAGGCAAGTGTACACCTGCATATTGCAGGTGTTCAATACTTAAATGATCATGTCCAGGAGATTTTCCCCGAGTCATCTTTCTTAAAACAGTTCTTATATCTTTAGCCGTGATTAGAATTGACTTTCCACCTGTATAGGTACAGTTAACATTAGGGGGATCGTCATTCCCAACAACGGAACATTGGGGCGTCTGTACTCTAAAATGGTCTTTGAACAATTCGGCTATTAACGTCGGTTCACTCACACCATTAATGTTAGCTGGTACACTTAATTTTGGATTTAACTTTTTTGTCTGTTTCCAAAAGTCATTAAATTGTTTGCCTGAGTGGTGTCTAGCCAAAATGTCCATCTTAATTTGCTGTTCGTTAACCTGACACCATTTTAACTTAGACTTAAACAAACTTCTAGACTCACACATTTTCCTATACACATAACCGCTACGTGGTTTATTGTACAGAACCCAATAGCCAAACCAAAGACGAGCCTCATCATGCGATGGTTTCACATGTTTATTCCAACCACAAATCTGTTTATATCTACGTTTACAATTAGTTTTCTTAGTAGAACTATATAGAGAAGCCTCCTTAAAAATATTAACAATTCTAGAATAGAAATCCAACAACAAATCTTTATGACTTAGATTATTACACACATGATCAGCACATTGTGCGAAAGACACAGGAAAATCTATTAGTTTAAGTTTTGAATTACAATATTCAGTGTATAACAAAATTTGAGATGCGTCCCTTTCTCCCCATTTAATTTCATTAAAGTTATTATCACAATGTGTAATTTTAGATCTTAATAAACCAAAGTTACATTTTATTTCAAGAGGAAGATGATCAGACCAGAACAAATTATAATTAATTGATATATCTACCACACCATGCGTAGTTATGCAATGGTCCAGCCAACTAGTAGTTCCATGAATATCACTCACATATGTATACGAGCCTGAATCAACACCAAGCTTATCAAGGTCCGCCCATAACCAGTTTTGCTCATTACAAAAAGTCCTTAATTCGTTTCCAAAGCGCCTTCCCGGATGCGCATTAAAATCACCCAGAACATATGCATATTCAACCTCACAACTGTCAATAATAGCATTAAGCTCACTCAAACAATGTGTGAATTCCACTAAGTTATTTGGTTCGTCAGTGGGCATATATACCGAAACGACTAAGAACGCACACATTTCCGTTATTACCTTCACAGCAGTAATACGATCACTGTCTCACTGCACTGGTATCACTGATCGAAAAGCACTTTTCCGCCATAGGATAGCCACGCCCCCATAGGGACGCCCACGCAGAATACCCGCCGACGCATCAACACCAGACTTCCCGGTGTACTCGAACTCTTGATGTATAGTACCCAGCAACGGAATGTCGTGCTGTAGCAAACATGTCTCCTGCAATGCAATCAAGTCAGCTGTCTGGCATAGTGATCGAATGCAATCAATCGACCTTACCAGTGACCTACAGTTGAAAGTTATAAGTTTAGCGTCACTGTAATCCATTAATGAGATTTATTACTTTCAGATTTAGCCATAACTCTTGGATTCCTTTTGAAATCAATAAAGCGACGAAACGACACACCCTCAGGCCACATATTGTCATCCAAAAATAATGACAGCTTATTTTTAGGTACATAAACAATAAAGGCGTTGTGTTGTTTAGGTCCTTTCGAGTTAACTTTTCGCATATTCACATTTACTTGCGTCTTACTATAGATATACTCCAAAATATCGTTATCTTTAGTGTCCTTGTCCACGTTGTTTATAAACAATGGTATTTTAATATTAGCGGCCTTGAATTTGTTTGATGGGTCTGTCGTGGCTTTTCCTTGAGTGCTAGCAAAACGGTTTCTAATCCGTTTGTGTTGAACCAAAGTCCAATCATCTGATTGTAATTTTTCCTTCGTGTGCCGATCGCCATCCTGACTTACTATATCAGCTAAAGTCTTTAAATTACTTTTAATCGGCGTAGAAAATTGCACCTTATTGCCCTCTTCCGAAGATTGTATTTTGCTATCATTCAACGTGATCGCGGTACTGGTCTTATCAATCAAGGGCAATGTCCGAGGCGCTGCGCATGAGTGCGAGCGAGATGGAGGATGTAGGTCAGCCGCGTCCGCGTCAGTAGATTCATTTTGTTGCGAATCTGTTGAAATGTGAGGTAGGCCCAACGGTCCGCTATCCAAACAATAACTATTTTGACATCCACCGCCTCTTCTCTGATTAACAAAATGTTGACCGGGCGCAGTAACAATCGACGCATTCTTTATGTTCAACATTTCCACTTGCATATCCTGCAGTTGCTGTTTTGTGACATAAGTGTCAGCAATTTTACGTAGTTCACTTTTTAGAACAATTAACATACATATTCATACATACATATTCTCACGCCGTTAGTTCCCATTGGGGTAGGCAGAGACTATCGATCGCCACTTTGTACGATCCTGGCAAACCTCTCTGGCTTCGTTTACATCCATCAATCTTTTCATACATGCTCTTTTATTCTTCATACTGCGGACACCTGCCTTTTTGAGCACATGTTCTATTTGATCCAAATGTGTCCTCCGAGGTCGTCCTCTACTAACATTACCTTCCACATTGGCTCTATATATCTCTTTCACCAATTTACTGTCATCCATCCTCTCTATGTGCCCAAACCATCTCAACATTCCTTTTTCTATCTTTCTTACAATATCATCTTTTACACCACACCTTTCACGAATCACATCATTCCTCACACGATCACATAACCTTACATTACACACTTTTCTGAGGGATCTCATTTCTACTGCATTCACTCTACTTTCATGCTTCTTCTGCCACACCCAACATTCACTGCCATACATAAGCGTAGGAACGAGGACAGCATCATGCACAGCCATTCGGGCCTTTGCAGACACCGACTGACTAGACATTAGACTATCCAGTGCTCCATTTACCGCATTACCCTTTTTCACTCTTCTCTCGATATCTTCATCACACTTTCCATCCCTAGTAAACAAACTCCCCAAATATACAAACTCTGTCACTTGTTCCACTTTCTTACCATTAATCTCAATCACGCATTCGGTCATATTCACCTCTTTCTCAAAAACCATAGTTTTTGTTTTATCCACATTCACCCTCATTCCCTTTTTCTCAAAAGACGCACATGCAATATTCATCATCTCTTGCAGCTCTTCCACCGATGATGCAAGTAGCACTTGATCGTCGGCATATAAGAGGCATTTAATGATGAATCCACCCATTCTCAATCCATAATCACTTTCACGCAACTCTGTTAAACAGTCATCCATGAACAAATTGAAGAGCCACGGGGAAGCTACACAACCCTGTCGGACACCCCGAGAGATCCCGAACCAGTCAGTATTTTCCCCGTTTACTCTCACACATGCACTGGAATCCTCATAGAGTGATACCAGTGCACGTATAAGTCGACTCCCCAAACCGAACTTGGATAACACCTCCCATAAACACTTTCTTACCACCCTATCATACGCCTTCTCTAAATCAATGAAGGAGCAATACACCTTTCGGTTCTTAGCTAAGAACTTTTCGGTGATGCTCCTTAAAGAGAAGATTTGGTCCATACATCCCATTCCCTTTCTAAATCCTGCTTGCACATCCCAAATTTTATCTTCCGTTTCATTCATCACTCTTGTAATGATCAACATTACTGCCGATTGGCGAAGAAATGGATGTATCCTCTTTTTCAAAGAGTCCCTCAAAATAGTTCTTCCATACTCGTCTTATGCTACTTTCATCCGTCGCCAATTCACCCTGTTCATCTCTCACAACATTCACTCTCGTGTTTTGGGAAACTCCCTTTTCTTTCCGGATATATTTCCAGAACAACTTTTGGTTATTCCGGAAATTATCGGAGAGTTTCCTCTCACACCATTCTATCAGATCACGCTTTTTCTTTTCTATTTTCTTCTTAACCTCATTCTTAACTCTCTTATATTCATCTTCACTATTCTTCACTACATCATCTGTTACTCTCGCATCCATTCGTTTACTAGCTTTAATCGCTAGTAAATCTCACCAAGCTTTCTTCTTATCTCCAACTGCCTCTTTCACATCTTTATCCCACCAACTTGTTGGTGGTCTATTTGTTCTTTTACTCAATCCACATACTTCCGTCGCACATTCAACCATTGACGATTTGAGCACATCCCATACTTCTTCTATTTCCAATTCATCCTTCATCTCCACGCAACTTAGCCTGTCGTCCAATTTCTTCATATATTCATCTCTAATATTTTCATCCTCTTCCAATTTCTCCACTTTTATTCTCGCGAAATCCGTTGTTGACACTTTAGGCCTGTGACGCCAACGCGTGCACAGACCCCTAAATCGTGATATAACGAGAAAGTGATCCGTGCCAACGTTAATGCCCCTATGGACTCTGGTGTCAACAACCCTTGCTCTTAGCCTTTCATCCACTACCACAAAATCTATCATACTTCTCTCGCTTCCCCTCTGTCTAGTATACATATGGATATCTTTGTGTTCAAACAACGTGTTCGTAACACAAAGATTCCTCTCCAAACATACATCAATCACTTTCTCACCATTCTCGTTCACTCTTTTATCACCAAACTTTCCTAAAACTCTTTCACAACCGTTGCGTGACACACCAACCCAACCATTAAAATCTCCTAACATAACAATTTTCTCATTTTCATCACACCCATTCGCAACATCGTCTAACAGATTCCAAAACTCCTCCCTCTCGGATAGTGATCTAGACATGTCCGGAGCATACACGCAAATTATGCGCATCCGGACAAGCCCTAACTTTACCTTTATCCATAGGAGCCTTGGACTCACACACGCATAATCTTTCATGCACTTAGCCATCCTTTCAGATATCAGAAGTCCCACGCCTTGGCAAGCTCTGTCACTCTCGGCAACTCCTGACCAGATAGCTGTAAATGGACCAAGTTGTGAAACCTCTTTTCCCTTGCGCTTCGTTTCATTTACACAAAGAAAATCTAGTTTTCTTTCTTCCATAATCAAACATACTTCATCTAATTTTTCATGCATCCCTCCACACACATTCATCGTACTAAAGCGGGTCTCTTTAGCCCACTTTTCGCCCCGTGAGGAACCACGGCGTGATGAGTGGCGAGCCACATCGCCGCCACCGCGTTTAATTGTTTGTAAACACATTTGGTTCCCACGGAAAGCAAGGGAAATATACTGTCCGCCTAGCCAGAGCCCCGCTTGACTAGGTAAGGTTATTTAGTACCCGGAGTTCACCAGGCTCCGGGACGGCGGCACGCTAACGACCAGGCTCACCCCTGGCCACGCATCCCTCGGCACGGCAGACCTTGGATTGGTGTGGGGGCTAAGATGAAAAAGCCCTTTTCCCTTAGTCGACTTCTACGACACCCACGGGAAGAGATGAGGTAGTGCTATTCTATGCCGACACTACACAGCGGACTAGAACAATTAAATCCTTCAACAATCTTGATGCATCTATATGGTCAAAGGTTAATGGCGGAAGTTTATGTAACTCTTTAGCTACGAACACTGGCAAATCATCCGGATTTGTTTCCTTAAACACTGCAATAACATCAAACAGGTCTTTATAAGATTTTGTCGCCTTTCTTCTCGATATTTTACGCTGAGATACAGCAGTAAACAGCATAGTCTTTGCTTCGTCAATATCCTCCTCAGTAAAACTTGTCAGGCACAAAGTCACTAATGGTTTTTCATCCATAACATCAAGCTTGTTTTGGATAAAAGCTAGAAGTTCACAAATCACAACATTACAATGATGAACATTTCAATGTAGACGACATTGCGAATCACGAGAATAGCGTGCGCATCGAGTGCTTCCGCTCGCTAGCGCTTGATGACGCGAACTGTAAAATATTGTAACCTTAACTTGGTTTTTTTAAGATCTAAATGACTGAAATATTGATCATACATTTCTTTGTTGATGCAGGATACAATACTACCTGTATCGCACTCCATTTTCAAATTAACACCTTGAACATTTAATGTGACAAATAAAGGTTTACAGTCGGTAATACTTAGTTGATTTAGGTAATAGTTTACCTCTTCATCGCTACTCGATTCCCTGTCCTTTACAACCCCTGCCTGTTGCACACTGTATTGTGATGTCAGATTCGGACACATCTTTCGTAAATGTCCTTGCTGATTACATATGCGGCAAACATACTTCACGTATTTGCACGTCGTATAATGGTGTTGTTGCCCGCACTTCCTACATTGACCACTGCTATATGTCCTTGTGACTGAGCCAGGTGCGCGCGCGCTGTGCGATCGCTGTGCGTTGTTGCCATTGCCACTGCCATAGCCGCCGCCGCCGCCGCCGCCGCTACCTCTGCTCCCCCGTCGCACTCCTTGATGCCGCTCAAACTTGTCCCCTCTCCGCGCTCCCGCCACGGATTGACAAGTGACCGTTGGTGTCATGCCCACCGTCGAGAAACTTCTCTCACCTCTGCTATGACCTTCAACTATGGCCGCATCTTTCTCTGCCGCCTCCATGCTGACTGCCAGCTTGAATGCATTGGAGTATGTTAAGTCGCTCTCAGCAAATAACCGCTGGCGAATAATTTCACTGCATATGCCACACACCAGTTGATCACGCAAACTTTCTTCCAACCAAACGCCAAACTCGCATGTTTTTGACATTCTTTTTAATACCGCTACATACTGCGCTATATTTTCCCCAGACTCCTGCTTCCTATGTCGGAATTTGTATCTTTCCGCCAAGATACTGGGCTTCGGTTGTAAATGTCTCTCCATTAATTTAATTTGTTCAAACGTTTTTTTAAACGGTTTTTCCGGTGTGCACAAATTAACTAATAATTCATAACTTTCCGAACCCATCACAGTAATTAACGTTGGGACTTTTAACTCGTCACTGATCTTATTCACAACGAAGTACTGTTCCAACCGTTCCACGTACAAAGTCCAATCATTGTTGTTCAAGTCAAATTCACCCATTTTGCCGATCGACATTTTTATTTACTAAATCACTGCACACAACACACGTGAATAAGTCCGTACTCGTCGCCACTGCTAAATATGTACGTAGAAGGTAATAAATTCCCAGAAACTATTAATAGGAAGGAGCACTTCAATAAAACAATGTTTCCACTATAGCGATATATATTCGACTGACACTGTATTGCAAATATGGAATTACCTACATACGTCACAATACCATTTTAATTTTTATATATTTTTAAGACTACAATTCAAATTTGAAATTCTTCTATTTCTTATGCATGGAATATATTAATACTAAGTAATTATTAATTAATGTAATCATTTATTCGTTGCAAATGTGGGTTACAAGGTTGTTACATCATATAAGTAATTGTTCCCTACACATTTTGTTCTTCCAAGCTTACAACATCAGTCTTTACATTTTATTAATATAGGAATATGATTTTAAATTATAACAAAGACAAAAATGAAGAATGACTTAACTAATTTTATGTCACCTTAAGTTTAAAATGTCAATCTCACAGCTAAAACCATATTCAAATAAAATATAATAAAAACAATATCCTAATAGACATTTAAGCATTTCTTTTTTTTTTAATTTATTAAAACATAACAATTTTATATTAATAGAAATTGCATTATAAATTCTAACAGCCATAACAAAAATAGTTTTGCTGCTTGAGGCTAATTAATAAATATAATGAGGTACATATAGTTTGTCTTTATTGAGATTTTGCAGACATTTAGAGTGAAATGTTAGGGGAGCAGATGTATAATGATAGATTTCTCTCTTAACTAATAAAGCAGCTTCATAAATATAGGGAAACATAATAGAAGAATTATAATATTAATAAAATAATATTAATAAAAAGTGGGTGGCAAGAAACCGTTTGACGGGTATGTTTCTCTCGCTACCTATCTATTTAATTCAATGTAGTGACCGGTACGTTTCCCTCGCTACTTATTTATTTAATACAATCTAGTGATGGGTATGCTTCCCTCGCTTCTCATTTATTTTATACAATGTAGTGACCGGTACGTTTCCCTCGCTACTTATTTATTTAATACAATCTAGTGATGGGTATGCTTCCCTCGCTTCTCATTTATTTTATACAATGTAGTGACCGGTACGTTTCCTTCGCTACTTATTTATTTAATACAATCTAGTGATGGGTATGCTTCCCTCGCTTCTTATTTATTTTATACAATATAGTGATGGGTATGCTTCCCTCGCTTCTTATTTATTTTATACAATGTAGTGACCGGTACGTTTCCCTCGCTACTTATTTATTTAATACAATCTAGTGATGGGTAAGCTTCCCTCGCTTCTTATTTATTTTATACAATGTAGTGACCGGTACGTTTCCCTCGCTACTTATTTATTTAATACAATCTAGTGATGGGTAAGCTTCCCTCGCTTCTTATTTATTTTATACAATGTAGTGACCGGTACGTTTCCCTCGCTACTTATTTATTTAATACAATCTAGTGATGGGTATGCTTCCCTCGCTTCTCATTTATTTTATACAATGTAGTGACCGGTACGTTTCCCTCGCTACTTATTTATTTTATACAATGTAGTGACGGGTATGCTTCCCTAGCTTCTTATTTATTTTATACAATGTAGTGACCGGTACGTTTCCCTCGCTACTTATTTATTTAATACAATTTAGTGATGGGTATGCTTCCCTCGCTTCTTATTTATTTTATACAATATAGTGACGGGTAAGCTTCCCTCGCTTCTTATTTATTTTATACAATGTAGTGACCGGTACGTTTCCCTCGCTACTTATTTATTTAATACAATCTAGTGATGGGTATGCTTCCCTCGCTTCTCATTTATTTTATACAATGTAGTGACCGGTTCGTTTCCCTCGCTACTTATTTATTTAATACAATCTAGTGATGGGTATGCTTCCCTCGCTTCTCATTTATTTTATACAATGTAGTGACCGGTACGTTTCCTTCGCTACTTATTTATTTAATACAATCTAGTGATGGGTATTTTTCCCTCGCTTCTTATTTATTTTATACAATATAGTGATGGGTATGCTTCCCTCGCTTCTTATTTATTTTATACAATGTAGTGACCGGTACGTTTCCCTCGCTACTTATTTATTTAATACAATCTAGTGATGGGTAAGCTTCCCTCGCTTCTTATTTATTTTATACAATGTAGTGACCGGTACGTTTCCCTCGCTACTTATTTATTTAATACAATCTAGTGATGGGTAAGCTTCCCTCGCTTCTTATTTATTTTATACAATGTAGTGACCGGTACGTTTCCCTCGCTACTTATTTATTTAATACAATCTAGTGATGGGTATGCTTCCCTCGCTTCTCATTTATTTTATACAATGTAGTGACCGGTACGTTTCCCTCGCTACTTATTTATTTTATACAATGTAGTGACGGGTATGCTTCCCTAGCTTCTTATTTATTTTATACAATGTAGTGACCGGTACGTTTCCCTCGCTACTTATTTATTTAATACAATTTAGTGATGGGTATGCTTCCCTCGCTTCTTATTTATTTTATACAATATAGTGACGGGTAAGCTTCCCTCGCTTCTTATTTATTTTATACAATGTAGTGACCGGTACGTTTCCCTCGCTACTTATTTATTTAATAAAATCTAGTGATGGGTATGCTTCCCTCGCTTCTTATTTATTTTATACAATGTAGTGACGGGTATGCTTCCCTAGCTTCTTATTTATTTTATACAATGTAGTGACCGGTACGTTTCCCTCGCTACTTATTTATTTAATACAATTTAGTGATGGGTATGCTTCCCTCGCTTCTTATTTATTTTATACAATATAGTGACGGGTAAGCTTCCCTCGCTTCTTATTTATTTTATACAATGTAGTGACCGGTACGTTTCCCTCGCTACTTATTTATTTAATACAATCTAGTGATGGGTATGCTTCTCTCGCTACTTATTTACTTTATACATTGCAATGACGAGATGAATGAATATGAATGAATGATGAATATGAATAGAGTGAGTATGAATATATATGAATATAGCATACATTTCTATAGATCTATTTTATTTTACATAGTTGGACGATTACCTGTTCAAATAATGAGCTACTTAAGAAAATGAATGCATAAATACTAGTAATTGAATTACAAAACGATACTTATTTTATTTGAAAGACTATAATTGCAATAACTTGTAATTTATTCTAAGAACAGCGTAGGTACATTTTACTGCCAAGTAATTTGTTAGCTAAGTATGGTGACTGAATTGTTTTCATATTTACCTGCTTTTCTAATTATTAGTATTACTGTTTTTTCTATTTCTCTTGCTGGATTATTGTGAGTCATCATTATCATTGTTGAAAAGATCATGAACTTCATTTTATTTTAATTTATGTTTATTTGAGTGAGATTACTTACGTAAATGTCTGAATATATTGATATACTTTGCTACTTGCTTATGATATCTATGAAGAATAGTTTACGTCTCGGATATTTAAACATTTTAGGTTGAATGTACAATGTCCGGAGACGAGTCTAGCATTCCAATCGGCATTCCTCCATGGCGTCTCGGTGCCGTAGAAAATCTAGAATGAGGACTCTAAGAGGTCCGTCTTCGTCATTTGGCATCCAGTGATGAGGTTGTGCCAAAGTAGACGCGTAAAGTTTCGTGATTCACATTCTGCGAATGAAGTGCTAAATATTCTGAAGAAAGCTGACTGGAATAGATGGGATCAGAAGCACACCATTATTTTTCCATAACAGAACTGGTTGAAGCTAAGTATAACTTTTGTAGCTTGAGTATGTCTAAGACTGTGCTTTACTGAGCAGTTATGTAAATTTTAGTTTAATCTAAATCTTTCAACCCATTCATTTATGGTCAGCCTAAGCTCTATATGTTACTTAAAGCATAATAACCTAAGATAAAATAAGACCTTTAAATCTATTAGTTTCGAAGAACATGTAACTCAGATTCATAAAATAAATCAACATGTGTATTCGGATTTTCGGTTGCTTAGAATTTTGTTAGTTCATAAGTGTTACAGCAAAGAAAAAAAAACATGACTTAAATGGGAAAACATTACCTATTTAAATAGCAATTGAAAATTGAAGGCCAGATATTTGTCGATATTTTACCTTTAAACAGACAAATCAAAATATACGCTAACTCAAGTTAAATTATGCAATAGTAAAAAAAAAGGGCAATTTATTTTATTAGGAACATTAATAGCGACATGAGTAATATTACACAGTTAATAAGAGAAATAAAGTAAGGCGAGTAACAGATGTTCACAGATGCACAGAAAACATACCTTACAATAATACAAATACAAACAATTTTAAGAAAAAAAAATAATAATAAAAAAAAAGATATCGAGAGCAATATAAAAAAAAAGAATTATATGTAAATGATCCACGATATCCCAAGGATGTAGGTATGTGCATATGAATGTACGCGCGCGCGCGTTTGTGTGTGTGTGTGTGTGTGTGTGTGTAAAACAAATAAAATTCGTGACTTACAACAAATAAAAATGTATGTTGTATTAAAAAAAAAAAAGTTTATTGTGACAGAAAGAAATAATAACAATAAGCCGGAACATAGTTAAGATGAAATGGAATAATAACTATGTTAGTAAATATGCAAAGGTTAAATGAGTATCAATGCTAAATAAGAATAAATATAATATAATACAAAATATTTGTAAAACATATATGTATATGTATATATGGAAAAGCCGTATCAGTTTAATACAAGAAATCAACTATATAAAATGTTTTCAGTGGAATTGTAATCTAGTTCCCGGAGCCAATTTACAATTTTAAATTTTATTTCCTTAATACTGTCACCCTTATTTATTCCTGCATTTGATATTGCCTTGTTGTACAAGAAGATGGAAGAAGGCAAACCTGTTCTTCTTGCAAAGTTAGATTTGTGTAACAAGGGGATCAATCGGGGTTGTCTTGTTGATTGGGACCATTTTAAATCGGGACAGCTATGAATGGAATTATGGAGATAAGTGCATGCTCTAAGAATGAAAAGTTGGCTGACTCGTAATACTTTGGCCTCTCCGTATAACGCATCGGTTGGGTGAAGTAACGGTTTTTTTTAAGCATGCCTTAAGTAACGCGCCCTGTGTAAGCGCGTAACCTGTGTAACGCGCGTAACCTGTGTAAGTAACGCGCGTTGTGCTCTTTCTAATTCTATCATGACTGATTTTGCTGCACCTCCCCACACCTCAATTCCGCAATTGAGGACGGTGCGGAGAACAAACTATTTATAGTATGGCGAGTCCTATATGATGGCGTGTTAAGTCCAACCTGTGCAAATAAGTTGGGCTATCCAAACAACCATTTACTATATTATGTAGAACGATGAGATCAGCTAGAATACGGCGATCCTCTAATCTTAACAATTTATAAAATTTACAACTCATTTCGAAACATTTATGGAAGTTCTTAGTATTGAAATGTTACGAAATAAAAAAAATTAGAATACTTTAATTAGCTTTTTATAATAAATTTGAAAGCATTGGAGTGTAAGCTAATAGATAATGTTAGAGCACTATTCACTATTTAAAGTATTAGTAGTACCAACAAAGAAAACACTTTTACTTATATGTAATGCAATACTGTCAATATTAAATCACGGTGATGGGAGCTTACAATCTGGATTAATATATCAAATATTTATATTTGTTAGGTAAAAAATAATAATAATATTTATTATATTTCTTTGCTTAAACAAGGTATTTTCTTAGGTTTTTAAAGAGTTATATATTTTACTTTAAATGATTTGTTATGCTCATTTTTCAGATTTTACTTTTATTTTATTGAAATTCTTCGGAAAAATTAAAGCAACTTTTAATAATAATAATAAATAATAAAATCATTTATTTCAGACAAATCAGTTACAAAATGTCCCTATATCTGTTAGTGAAAAGACTTATAAACTATGTTAGTAGAATTTGAAATTTATATTACTCATCACATGGAGTGATGACCAATGATTTAAAATTGGACTATCAACTCTGTCCGCAATGATCTCCAGGAGCTTGTTGGAACATATATTAATAATAACATTTCTAAAAGCTCTTTAGCAAGGGAGTTTTCACAAATATTTAACAAAATAATTATAGTACAATATTGGGTTTTTATAACAAAGTTGGTAAATAAACTAAATATCGACGCTAGAAAGGCAGAATGTATTAAGCGCCATTTCATAAAATGTCCACCAGAGCAATTTAAAGTTTAAGTTTTTTGAAAAAAAATCATATTTCTGTAACTATGGCAGATATTGCTTTGAAAATGAAAACAGTTATAATTGAAAAGATTTTCCATGTATTCCTGTAAAAATTAAAGTTCTACATCTTCTATTTACAAAAATAAGGGACATAATACGTACGCATCTAAAATCTCGGTCAGGTAAAATTGGCTGAAGCGACATCATATTTTTCGATTATTCCCATGCAAAATAGGTTTAATGACCAATTAGATGTGACCACCAGAGGGGCAAAATGTTTTAATTATTTTACGTTACTTTAAATATTCCATAAGAACGAAATAAACAAACTGTAAAGCACAAATGTGTCGGAGCAGAATGTCTTATGGCGTGAGTAACTTGGTATTTGGACATAATATTTAAATTTTATTAATATGTAAATATACTTATTTTTACTTATTTTATATATACTTATTGTTTACAAGGGATGGAAAATGTGATGAAGACATTGTAAGAAGAGTAGAAAAGGGTAATGCGGTAAATGGAGCAATGAATAGGCTAATGATCAGTCAATCGGTGTCTGAAAAGGCCCGAATGGCTGTGCATGATGCTGTTCTTGTTCCTACGCTTATGTATGGAAGCGAATGTTGGGTGTGGCAGAAGAAGCATGAGAGCAGAGTGAATGCAGTAGAGATGAGGTCCCTCAGAAAAAAATGTAATGTTAGATTGTGTGACCGAGTGAGAAATAGTGTTATTCGTGAAAAGTGTGGTGTGAAAGATGGTATTGTAAGATAGATAGAAAAAGGAATGTTGAGATGGTTTGGGTACATAGAGAGGATGGATGATAGAAAATTGGCAAAAGGCATCTATAGAGCTAGTGTGAATGGTAATGTTAGTAGAGGATGACCACGGAGAACACACTTGGACCAAATTGTGGAGTGCTCAAAAAGGCTGGCGTCCGAAGTATGAAGAACAAAAGAGCATGTGTGAAAAGATTGATGGATGTAAACGAAGCTAGAGAGGTTTGTCAGGATCATACGAAGTGGCGATCGATAGTCTCTGCCTACCCCCATGGGAATAAATGGCGTGAGTATATGTATGTATGTATGTACTTATTTTTAGAAATGGTTTCATTGCAATATCAAAATTATTCTACAGTAACAATCATATTTTAAGCTTAAATATTTTTGGAACTATTTCTGATAAGATACATTCTTGTTTTGCCACATTGAAAAACGTTACAGAAATACGACGCATAAACATTATTATTAAGTATAGTTTTAATTTTTCAGTCTTCATTCAGTTTTTTTTGACCATAAGATCATATAAAATATCAGGTTTTCTTATCAGTATTAATCAATAAACGTACTTATCCCCAAAAAAAACAGACCTGTTACTTAGGGTAAAAAAAAGACATTAAATATAGAAGTATCTAGAAAGCTTCATCATCAACATTATCTTTAATATCAGTATCTTGAAAAGTCTATTTAGCATTGCAAGGGAGTCTGTTATTGTATAAGTTATCTTCAAGGCGTCTGTTTCTACTGATAACTTCTTCTTTTTCTGCAAAAGCAGAGTCGCTCATGCCATTTTTCTTACAATGCTTGACATGTTTTCTTTAAAAGTTAATATTCGGACCTTACTGATTTTACCAGCAAGATTGTTTTTTTATATAGTGCTTCTACACATTGGGTATGTCTTGGGATTCTTTCTCGCTAGCTCAAATACTGTTGCCCATTTTGTGAAGGCGCAAAGACAATCATGTTTTCTACGCTTATTTCGATTTTAGCATGAACACTGTCTACAGGTGTAGAAGTATGACCCGGCAGCAGAAAATTCATTCGTATTGTTTTAAAATATTTACATGCCTGCACCGCTGTGTGAACCGCTGCAAGACTATTTTGTTGCGATTTTGCCCACCGCAAAACTGTCACTATACACAAGTAAATTCTTTACCGTCTGCCGTTCATCAACCATTGTGAGGATAGTCGCAATTTCATTACCACCTCGTTTCCCATCAGCTTCTCCCCATGTGTAACAATATAGTTCTTCGGGTTCGATTCCCGCCTGTGTCGAATTTTCTTTCCTTTATTTATTCTTTATTTATTAATATAGTTCTTGTGCTTGGCTTTTGGGCTTATTCCGATTATCCACCCTAAAAAATCCTCCCTAAGTCGGATATTCGGAAACGCATGTCCGATTATCCACCCTGAACGGGGTGGATAATCGGAATTCATCATAAAATGTTTCTTCCGATTTTTTACCCCAAGTACAGTCATTCACAGAAACATACTCACAACCTGGTCCAAGAAACTTCAACAGAGATATACATACCTACTTTCCTACTTACAGTCTGAATAAAATTATCCTGGTTGAAAGTTTTAATTTAATATTTATTGTTAAACGAAAAACTTAAGTAATCTTAAAAAAAATAAAAAATTGCAGGTAAGCACCTGTAGATTTGGGAGAAAACCATTTAAATTGACTGTTGTGACAAATGAAACCATAACAAGAAAGAAACTCGTAACAAAAAATAACAAAATTAAAACTTAGGGTCTTTTCACCACTGACACACAATAAATAATAATTTACATGTTCCTGTAAAGGACTGTACGTAGGCAGGGTAGAAAATCGGAAGAAACATTTTATTATGAATTCCGATTATCCACCCCGTTCAGGGTGGATAATCGGACATGCGTTTCCGAATATCCGACTTAGGGAGGATTTTTTAGGGTGGATAATCGGAATAAACCGGCTTTTGTATATGGTCAGATTATAACCTGAATATTTGCGCGAGCAAGTAAGTAAATTTTAGACATTTTGTTATAAGTACGATGCTTTGGGCCTGTAAATGATGATCATTTGTAATAATTGATAGGTACCGAATAATTATAATACCAACGAAGCAATCAAGTTCTGTACCTACGTAATCACACTGCGCAGACGGCGCCAAGTGGCACACCAACACACGCCCTCTCCCGATGAAGCCCCGCGGGTGGCTGAAGCGACAGTCTTTCAAACACTCCTATTTATAATATTAGTGTTTTTGAGCAATAAAGCTTACGTATTACAGTCTAACGACCATATTCTGGTTTGTTAAGGTTCTTTTGAATTGTTTTATGTCGCAAATATAAATTACTTACAGATCACAACAACAGCTTAAGCGTCAATTGTACCATAAGACTGATTCAAGTAAACTTGTATTATCAGCCAAAAAAGTGAAGAAAGCCGACCGGCAAAATAGTTTATGTGCCAGTGAGCTTAAAATACAAACAAGTAAAACGTATTAACTCACAAAATGTGATTATTATAGCAAAGTCATTTTGGTTTATATCAATTATTGTTTATAACACAAGCAGGTAAAAATGCTGAACTGAGTAAAAATTGAAAATCAATATTTGATAAAAATGAATTAACGCAAAGTCTTTAACTATTTTAGGAAGGGTAAATTGTTTTATATGGCTTTCTTAACATAATGTATGTTTGAACTTACAAACCATATAAAAGGGTGGTTGTTAATACAAAAAAAAGTATCATTATTTCCAAAATCACCAACGTATTAAGCGCCAAAAAAGTGCTCAGATCAAAACGAGACCCACACCATTCGAAAGAGAAAAATCAGGCTATTCTAACGATGTATATAACTCAATTTCACCAAAAGTGGCGCTTAATACATTCTGCCTTTCTAGCGTCGATATATTTATATATATCAGAAGCTGCACTAGCATTCAAAATACCGCTAGGTGTTCTGTATGCTTGTCAAATAATTGTTTGCTGTCATATATTACCCCTAAATCACTTGTGTTTGCAACTCTAGTTAACTGGATACGTCTTAGACTATTGTTACCTTCAATGTTCGTTGTTTATATATATATATTACATTATGCGAGTTAAAGTCATAAAACAAATAACTTTTTGAGACATTCAAATTAAGCTTTTGATTTCTAAACAAATCCTTGGGGAACACTAGAGGGGATGGGTAGCCGCCAATAATGTAACCGTAAGATCGCCATGAATACCAATAGCTTCCAACTCACGTAACATTATATGCTGGTCAATACGGTCAAATCATTTTCGTAGTCTGTGTATATGTCATTGACTTGAGCTCCAGCATCCATACAGCTACTTATACAGTCATACGTAAGAAGAAGATTTGATACTGTGAATAGTTTCTTTAAAAAAAAAAATGTTCCCCAATAAATCAGTAGACCTGGTTTTAAACAATTCGCTCAATACCTTAGCGAGTAAGCATAGATTTAGATAGGCCTGTAATTGTGGTAGTACGAATAATAGTATAGATGGTAGTAAAGATAACATTAGTATTTTATATCTTAAACTCCCTGCTCTAAAATACCCTCACATATATTTCTCTTTAAATTCTTGAAAGTTATAGCCTATTTTAAAACTAGGATTAAAATAGTCTTAATTACATTAATTACAAAGTATATACTATATCATACCTACTCTTTATTTCCTATATCAACGAATATTCGTATTAGTATGACTTACGTATAAATGGGACCCTATTACTAAGACTTTGCTGTTTGTCCCTCTGTCTTTAGATAGTGTCTGATAAACTGGTATAGTCAGAATGTTGAAACTTTTATACAAATAACAAAATTGGAATAAAACAATGAACAGAACGTTTAAACAAGTAATTGTAAACTCATTGTCAGCACAGAATTCTGTAAGTCATGTATGATCGTGGTTAGGGCAAGTATCTGGGTAAGACCTAATAGGGCAATCCTTACAATACTGTCATAGCCGCTGACAGGATCAGGCTATGTTAATGCTCTAGAAGTTGATGATAGCTCTAGCAACCGTGACAGTGTAAATTAATAGTTTTAATTTAATTTAATTTTGAGCTTATACTCGTAAATGTTAATGAAGTACATTAAGAGTATTAGTATAAGATTGCATAAGTCTTTTTAGCGATAAGTCCGCCTATTGTTTACCTATTTATTGTATTTCATTCTTTATATGGAAGAGATCGCTCTTAGTGATAAGACCGCCAGTTGTACTTTGGCTTTTGTACCGATCTTTTTTTTGTAATTGTTGTTTTTTTTTGTAATGTGCAAGAAAGAGTTTTATTATTATTTTAGGCATGAATTTTAGTTCCTCGCCTCTCCCATGGCCGAAAATGAAAATATAAATTTTAAATGGGAGAGGCGGTACTCCCCAACAAAAGCATAGTCGGTCGGGGTCAGGGAGTCAGGTTCAAGAACCGACGGACGATCCGAGCCGTATCGAGCAGCACCGCTTTCTGCATTTGTGCTGGAACCGACACGCCACAGAAATCCAACCGCCTCAAGTTGGTCGCGAGGCTGGTTGGAATTAACCCGTTCGCGGACAAAACAATTGGGATTATTTCTGTCGAAGTCACACCCCACATGTCGGTGATCTCGTGAGCCAGATCGAGATATTTCCGACGCTTCTCGGGGTCGGCTTTCACGAGACCCTCGTCATGAGGGATAGTGACATCCACTAGAAATACCCTCGACTGCGACCGATCCCATACCACGATATCAGGCTTATTCGCTAGAATAGTCCTGTCCGTGATAACGGATCGGTCCCAATAGATTTTGGCACGGTCGTTATCTAGGATTGGCTCCGGCAGATACTTGTAATACGGCAGCCTCTGTTGCAAGAGTCCGTATTTCAGAGCGAGCTCCTGATGCAGGATTTTGGCTGCTTGGTTGTGTCTGTGCAAGTACTCAGTGTTAGCAAGAGCCGAACAACCGGAAATAACATGTCTAAGTGACTCTCCGGGACGGCCACATGCTCGACAAACGTCTGTGGTACCGTCCTTTAGGATGTATTTCCGATAGTTCCGCTTCTTGATAACCTGGTCTTGTATTGCACAGACAAAACCTTCGGTTTCCCCAAAGAGGTCCCCGAAACGCAGCCAATGCAGGGACGCTTTACGGTCCACGAAAGGTTCGTGAAGTACCTTGTAAAACCTCCCGTGCAGCTCCTTCTCTTTCCATACGGACTCCCGATCAGAGGTGCTAAGTACCTCCGGGGTTCGCCAATCCTGTGAGGCCAACGATAAGGGAGTCAGTCCTTTATCACTAGCGACCACCTCTTCCCGAATACTATCATCCGTCATCGTCAAAAAATAGTTTCTGAGGTTGCATACCTCGCGGTTGTGCATGGTTTTGGCACTCAAGAGGCCTCGACCACCACACTTCCGCGGGATATACAATCTCATAACCGACGACCTCGGATGATGCATTCGATGAGAGGTCATCATCGTGCGGACTCGTCTGTCCAGAGCGTCGAGTTCGGTCTGAGTCCATCTGAGCACGCCAAATGTGTACATCAGTACATGCATGACCCAGGAGTTAATGGCTCGGATCTTATTTACGCCTGACAAGTAGCTATTAGGCACACTTTTCAGGCGTTCATAAAACTCCTCGCAAACACCCTGTTTCACGTCTGCCACCTTCACACCGATGGTTTGTGACATGCCCAGATACCGGTATGTTTCAGCCTCGGAGAGTGCCCTCAAATGATTGGTGCCGACATCGACACCATCAGAGTGCACGACATGCCCCTTCTCAACATGAATGACCGCACACTTATCGACCCCGAGCTCCATCTTGACGGAACCACTGCGGGGCAAGCACGAGCTTTTTATAAGATCGATAAAGGGCGTGATACGGAGATTTTATCACTTGTCCTTGTATACCATATCTCAAAACATTGACTGCGAGCACGAGGCGCAATGTTATCGAATGCCTCGACGTAAGTGACGTCATAGACCGAATGTTTTCATCGATTTATTGAATAATATCGATATTTGCGAGCACGAGGCACTTTGTAATGCACCAAAGTTTTCGATTTCTGACATTTGGATGAAGAAAACTTATAAAGTTTTATCGTGGTGCTTTGGGGGTGTCGATAGATGATTGTTGATAGTACTTTCTTTGATTTTGCTCAAAAGGTGCACTAGTTTTACTTTATTTGTAGTGTAGTGAAAAAATTTTGTGAATAAAATACTAAATATAACACTAAGTTGTGCCGTCGAACTTGAGAAAAATGTGTTTCCTCTTCAATAATTGTGGTGGTGGTGGTGGTAAAGATGGTGATAATTTACAACTATACATGAATGAACATATGAAATAGCGACCTTACGTTACGACCCAATTGCTATTTAATTAATCCTTTGGGTCTGCCACTGCCAGTATACAGATTAAGAAGAAGACCAAATAACAATATTTCTAATGATGATATTATCCGTTTGGATAGCTGGTAAGAAAAACTGTGGCATAACACAAGAACTATGGTTAAAGTGAAATAAGAGGTAAGTATATTTACAAAGTATAAAACAAAATAAAGTGGCTAGTGATAGTCTCTGGCTTCTCCAATGGAAAAAAATGGCGATAGTATATTTGTGTATTGTATATTTACTCAATTCAATAAATGTAAAATGATTAATTATTATCTTTATAGTCCCAGCCACCCTTTGTTATCATGAAACAGTGTTAACAAAATGTAAAGCCCAATTACAAAATACTCTAAGCTAAGAAATTTTCTTCTTATCTAACTTATTGAACATAATAATATTATAACAAATGCAAGGATCTTACCATTTATCTTTAATTATGGAAATACTGCAATATCACTGTTCATCTCCATGATAACCTCATAATATGTAACATTTAGGAAAAACTGAAGCTCATCTTTCTTCATTCATTTATTAGTTCTACAATACAATACTGTCATGGTTAAATTAATCCTAGTTGGACATAGCCAGAGCTTCAGAATTAACAATTCCTCAAACACTTTTGGACCTAAACCTATCACGTGAGTACACTGTCCAAGCAAAACGTGGGTACTCTGAACACCAGGTGACAAAAGTCACGTGATGTTCAGAAGTATTAGTACCTCTGCCAACCCCTTCGGGGATATTCGGCGTGAACGTTTATGTTATGTTACTTTTGGAAATTAAATGGAAAAAATATAAAAGAAAACTATCATTCCCAATGGGCCTCCAGCCACATAGCCCATTTATGGTAAGTTTTAAGTTAACTCATTGTTTGAAATACATGAAAGAATCAATTAAATACATTATATATAATAGATTAACTTGTTTCTGTATTATAAATGTTTTTTTGAACTCTACAAATACAAAAATCATTAGCCACATGGTAAAATTTGATTTTTGTGCTTATAGTGGTTTATTGTGGCAAACAGTTACCAACAACACACAAGTTGACTACATCGCCCATCTCTAGCCAACCGCCACTTAAAAAGCCCCATACCCTTACTCACTTTGTGCCTCATTCTACTAAATATATCTTATGGGTATAATATGCACTGTAATAACTACAACTATTCATTGTGCCTCATTTGCTTATTGCTAACAATTTTATTTTACCTTCCTAAAATACACAGTATTTAGTTTCCAAAGTACATAGCTTAGCAGCAATTCTGAATTTTTACTTTATAGTCTATCAACATTTTTCATTAAAAATATACATACATACATACATATACTCACGCCATTAGTTCCCATTGGGGTAGGCAGAGACTATTGATCGCCACTTCGCACGATCCTGACAAACCTCTCTAGCTTCGTTTACATCCATCAATCTTTTCATACATGCTCTTTTATTCTTCATACTTCGGACGCCAGCCTTTTTGAGCACACTCTCAATTTGGTCCAAGTGTGTTCTCCGTGGTCGTCCTCTACTAACATTACCATCCACACTAGCTCTATAGATCCCTTTTACCAATTTTCTATCATCCATCCTCTCTATGTGCCCAAACCATCTCAACATTCCTTTTTCTATCTTTCTTACAATATCATCTTTCACACCACACTTTTCACGAATAACGCTATTTCTCACTCGGTCACACAATCTAACATTACAAATTTTTCTGAGGGACCTCATCTCTACTGCATTCACTCTGCTCTCATGCTTCTTCTGCCACACCCAACATTCGCTTCCATACATAAGCGTAGGAACAAGAACAGCATCATGCACAGCCATTCGGGCCTTTTCAGACACCGATTGACAGGTCATTAGGCTATTCATTGCTCCATTTACCGCATTACTCTTTTTCACTCTTCTTTCAATATCTTCATCACATTTTCCATCCCTTGTAAACAAACTTCCCAGATATACAAACTCCTTCACCTGTTCCACATCCTTACCATCAATCGCAATCACGCATTCTGTCACATCTTCCTGTCTCTCAAAAACCATCGTTTTGGTCTTATCCACATTCACCCTCATTCCCTTTCTTACAAAAGACTCACATGCAATATTCATCATCTCTTGCAACTCTTCTGCCGACGATGCAAGTAGCACTTGATCGTCAGCATACAAGAGGCATTTAATGATGAAACCACTCATTCTTAGTCCATAATCACTTTCACGCAACTCTGTCAAACAGTCATCCATGAACAAATTGAAGAGCCACGGAGAAGCTACACATCCCTGTCGGACACCCCTAGAGATTCCGAACCAGTCAGTGTTTTCCCCGTTTACTCTTACACATGCACTAGAATCCTCATAGAGTGATACTAATGCACGTATAAGTTGACTCCCCAAACCGAACTTGGATAACACCTCCCATAAACACTTTCTTACCACCCTATCATACGCCTTCTCTAAATCAATGAAGGAGCAATACACCTTTTGGTTCTTAGCTAAGAACTTTTCGGTGATGCTCCTTAGAGAGAAGATTTGATCCATACATCCCATTCGTTTCCTAAATCCCGCTTGCACATCCCATATTTTTTCATCAGTTTCATTCATCACTCTTTCAATCAGTACCTTAGCATACAATTTACCAACAATGCTGAGTAAGCTGATGCCGCGGTAGTTTTTAGCCTCTTGGTGTGACCCCTTTCCTTTATATAGAGGCACAATCACCGCCTTGCACCAGTCTCGTGGAACTTTGCCACTCGACCAGCATTTTTGGAAAAGGAAGTACAACCAAGAAGCCACCAACCCTTTACCAGCCCTCAGCATTTCGATAGTAATCCTATCATACCCTGCCGCCTTCCCTAATTTCATACTTTTCATTGCTTTCATTATTTCTTCCATACTAATCTCGCTGTCACTAAATTCACCCATCTCCCCGTTCCAATCAACATTACTGTCGATTGGCGAAGAAATGGATGCATCCTCTTTCTCAAACAGTCCCTCAAAATAATTCTTCCATACCCGTTTCATGCTACTTTCATCCGTCGCCAATTCACCCTGTTCATCTCTTATTACACTCACTCTCGTGTTTTGGGAAACTCCCTTTTCTTTCCGGATATACTTCCAGAATAACTTTTGGTTATTCCGGAAATTATCAGAAAGTTTCCTCTCACACCACTCTTGCAAATCCCGCTTTTTCTTTTCTATTTTCTTCTTTACCTCATTCTTAACTCTCTTATATTCATCTTCACTTTTCTGCACTACATCGTCAGTTACACTCGCATCCATCCGTTTACTAGCTTTAATCGCTAGTAAATCTAACCACGCTTTCTTCTTATCTCCAACCGCCTCTTTCACAACTTTATCCCACCAACTTGTTGGTGGTCTATTTGACCTTTTACACACTCCACATACTTCCGTCGCACATTCAACCATCGTCGATTTGAGCACATCCCATACTTCTTCTATTTCCATTTCATCCCTCATCTCCACGCAACTTAGTCTATCATCCAATTTCCTCAAGTATTCATCTCTGATATTTTCATCTTCTTGCAGTTTTTCTACTTTTATTCTCGCAAAATCCGTTGTTGACACTTTAGGCCTGTGACGCCAACGCGTGCACAGACCCCTTAATCGTGATATAACGAGAAAGTGATCTGTGCCAACGTTCGTGCCCCTATAGACCCTGGTGTCAACAACTTTTGCTCTCAGCCTTTCATCAACTATCACAAAATCAATCATACTTCTCTCGCTTCCCCTCTGTCTTGTATACATATGGATATCTTTGTGCTTAAACAACGTGTTTGTAACACAAAGATTCCTCTCCAAACATACCTCAATCAATTTCTCACCATTCTCATTTACCCTTTGATCACCAAACTTTCCTAAAACTCTTTCGCAACCGTTGCGCGACACACCAACCCAGCCATTAAAATCTCCTAACATTACAAGTCTCTCATTCTGATCACACCCATTCACAACATCGTCTAACAGATTCCAAAACTCCTCCCTCTCGGATAGGGATTTAGACATGTCCGGAGCGTATACGCAAATTATGCGCATCCGGACTAGTCCCAATTTCACCTTAATCCACAGGAGCCTTGGACTCACACATTCGTAATCTTTCATACACTGAGCCATCCTTTCAGATATCAGAAGTCCCACTCCTTGGCAAGCTCGGTCACTGTCAGCGACTCCAGACCAGATTGCTGTAATGTTGCCAAGTTGTGAAACTTCCTTTCCCTTACGCTTCGTCTCATTTACACAAAGAAAATCCAGTTTTCTTTCATTCATAATCATACATACTTCATCTAATTTTTCAAACATTCCTCCACATACATTCATCGTACTGAAGCGGGTCTCTTTAGCCCACTTTTCGCCCCGTGAGCAACCATGGCGTGATGAGTGGCGAGCTACATCGCCGCCTCCGTGTTTACTAAAATTTGAACACATATTGGACCCACGAGAAGCAAGGGAAGTAAACTGTCCACCTAGCCAGAGCCCCGCTTGACTAGGTATGGTTATTTAGTACCCGGAGTGCACCAAGCTCCGGGACGGCGGCACGCTAGCGACCAGGCTCACCCCTGGCCACGCATCCCTCGGCGCGGCAGACCTTGGATTGGTGTAAGGGCGAAGATGGAAAAGCCCTAGTCCCTTAGTCGACTTCTACGACACCCGCGGGAAGAGATGGGGTAGTGCTATTCTAAGCCGACACTACACGGCACTAAAAATATGTTATGTTGTATTTCAGTTTATCACATATCAAGATTTAGTTATGGGATTTAAGATGGGAATAAATTGTATATCAATTGAAGACAAAACATAAATTGCCTAATATTTAAGATGTATACATGATGCCTCCGAATGGACTAAAATCATATTTGTACTATGTTCAATTGGTAAGTATACATAATTTGGAAAGTAAATACTTTAATTGTAAGTCACCCATTCTCAACTATATCCAATATCAGTATTGTGACAATATGATGAAATAGAATGGATAATTGAATCACATTTGTCAATCCCTAATCTAATCTCTGGGTAGCCAGAGCTTTAGAATATGAAATTCATCAGCCGCTTCGTAAATTTGAGTAAGTGAAAAATTTTAAGATAAGAAAAGCAACAACAACCATCAATAACTTATCAAATTTTCTCCACTCTAATTTCAGAAGTAGCAGAAGATTCAAGATGTGAAGCTCTGGTTTCCCTTATTTGGATTTATAGTCATTCATACATCAATCAAGAATCAGTTTTTGGGATTAAATAAGGGAATAATTTATTACTTTTATTGTAAATCACCTCATTTTTAAATATAATAAAAAATATGAAATGAAATATTCATTTTCTTTAGAATAAAAAGATTAATCTATGTTTTTTGAATGATAAATGGTAACTTTTAAGATAAAACACACATCTACTTTGCATACGGTAGGTGTATGGTTGTGAGGAGAACCTGTAAGAACTCATCAAACACACATCTTTTTAAAGTCCATAACCATGAAAGTTATAATTTCTTCTATATAATTTCCTCCTCCTCCTCTCCTATTTTCCAATTTAGTTTTATTATAAAATAACTTATATTTAAGAAATTCCTGTGCCCCACCGGGTCTTTAATGTAGAACTATGAATTTATCTATAAATAAGAACTGACATACACAATACATTGTTGAATGCAATAAATGATTGAGTATTGAGTATTTTGGTGTTAGCCCAGAAACATACTGCACAGAGCCCTGATGACATCAAGCCATTTTATCATTAATGGAATCATTAGTAAGTATAATAAAAGGCTTTCAAAGTATGATTTCTTTTAACTACTGATTTGTATTTGGTTTCTGAAAAAAAATTAATGTCTCCATGTATTTTAGTTCACATAACTGCATGAAAGATATATTTACTTGTGACTATCAGTATTTATGTACTGAAATATTGTTGTTGTCTCTTAGTCTTAAATATGTCTGTCATTGTTTTTGACAACAGCAGCCTGGATTTTCATACATTTTCTTACATACATGGTATTTTATTAAATATATTGACATGGCAGTGTCCATTATGTTTTAAAAAAAACCCTTAGAATGCTGAGTTAGAATGCATAATATAATCACAGCTACAGATCCCTAACCCCGCTTAGAAATAAAATCTTCAGACATTTCTCTTAGTTAGGTGATAACAGGTCTAACCTAGTGCGGGGGCCACAGATATAATAATAACTGTAATGTACTGTTTTTGGAAATAAATGAAATTGAATTTGAAACAAGTATTTGTACATTGTTATAATGAAATAATCACCTGTTTCCTGTATCAAGCATTCATAAGCATCATTGTCTTCATCTTGAAATTGTGAGTAATTATGGTCATTAAGATTTTCAGAACCTGTGAAAAGATCAAAGACAATTAAAATATATATGAACGAACAGTTAACATGCTACTGTGACTGAAATATTAATGATACTAACGTACTAGCTACCCCCTGTTGGTTGGGATGATTTAATATTTACAATTAAGTACTAATATCCACACAATAGCCTTTAAAACTAATGTTTGGTAGTCCTATAATGGCTCGATTCAAAATTATCCAAAAATTAAATAAGCCACCAAATTTTTTCTCAAATTTGTCTAAACATATTTTTTTTGGTTTAATTTGTGACTTTATTATGATTATTTATAGCACATAAATTAAGGAATCAAAGTTAGAACTTGTTTATCTAAGATGAGAGCATTCTAAAAGAGAAATAGAAGATGTGTGAAATACAACATAGATTTTTAAATCTTTCCACTGCGTATTTGCATAAAGTTTTTGCACTACGAGAGGCAGAATTTCACGCACTATTTATACATATAGAGTTTATTAAAAGAAAAGGTCCCTTTCTATAAGCACTATTTGTGTACGCTGGCATAACGCCAGGACAATATGTCATTGAAAAGTCTTGTTTAATATCTCTGTTCCTACAAGATCAATCGTTATGAAATTTTGCATAACGGGAGAAGTATTTAGGAAGAGTTTTTTCGTGTAAACTCTGTTGCTTTACAATTAGCCGTTTTCGAGTACGGTGATGTGTACGCTAGCTTGACGTTACGCCAGCGTACACACTGACAATGGTGTTTATTTCCTAAACTAAAGAGGCACTATTTTTTTTAGTTTTACACTAATTAGGCACTATTTAGGCAGAGTTTTTTGACATAGTAACCAGCTCGATACAGCTTCATGGTACGCCAGCTTAACGCACGCGAGCCATGAGTTATGGTTGTATGTACATGTAATGTACTATTTTAAGTTTTTTTTATATAAACCGTGATAGTTCAGTGGGCAGAACACTACTTATCGTGCAGACAATGAGGGTTCAAACCCTGAGTCGTGTCTAAACCGATATGGTTGAGTTGCACTTAGTACGATCTTGACAAACCTCTCTTGCTTCCCATACATTCATTACTCTTCTCATACATGCTCTTTTATTCTTCTCACTTCGGACCCCCCACTTTATTAGAACTTTTTCTATTTGGTCTTGAAGCGTTTTACGAGGCCGTCCTCTACTAACAATAACAATCCCATCCACATTGGCTCTATATATCTCTCGCTACTTTATTTTCATCAATCCTCTATGTGCCCAAACCACCTTAACATTCCTTTTTCTATCTTTCACACCTACTCGTTCACAAATCACACTATTTCTCACTCTATCACACAACCTTACATTAATATACTTCTAAGGGATCTCACTTCCTAGGAACTTCGTGAACATTCATATACTTTAGATAATATAATCTTAAAATTGCAGGTAAACACCTGTAGGGTTAGTAAGTAAGTAGTATTAGGACATTTAAAATGACCATTGTGACAAATGAAACCATAAAAAGAAAGGAACTCCTAACAAAAAAGTGACAAATCTCAACTTAGGGTCTTTTTTCTGTAAATTACTGTACGTAGGCAGGGTAGAAAATCGGAAGCACTTCATGAGAATTAAGGCTATCCACCCCGATCAGGGTGGATAGAAGGATGTGCTTTTCCAAATATCCGCCTTAGGGAGGATAAAGGGAATAAACCTAACGGTTGCCCATATGCTAGTTGCATATTTTAGTAAATTCATTACTACTGCTGCAATATAATTTATTTCTAACCTACCTTACATAGGTGATGAAAATAAAACAATGAAAGCAAAAAAAATATACTAGTCTTTTTCAAGTAAAATGATTAAAATAAAACTTCACATTTTCCGTGTCTTGAGTATTTGAATGTTTGACCATTGTCCATTTTATCAATTTCATTTTGATGTGCTGAAATAAATAAAAATACCATAAATTTTATTTTTATTGACTGTCTACAAGCATCACTTATAGTGGGGCAATATGAGCTACCCACAGAGAAAAGTCATACTCTGTGGCATTATTCAACACACAGAATGTCATTGACATATGACAGAGGACTTAGTTGCCTGATTACATACATATACTCACGCCATTAGTTCCCATTGGGGTAGGCAGAGACTATCGATCGCCACTTCGTATGATCCTGACAAACCTCTCTAGCTTCGTTTACATCCATCAATCTTTTCATACATGCTCTTATTACTGTTGATACATTATGTTTTGCACCTTCCGTGTAAAGTATTCAATGTTACTGTATTGTAAAATCTATGTATGTAATAATTAATTTAAGTAGTAAAAAAAATAACATAAGAGGATTTTGATTTGCCAAATAAAGAAAAGTAAGACATGCTAAAGCTAGAAGGAAAGAAACAATTCACATTTTAATTAATTAAGATTAATTTTAAAGTTTACCTTTTATTTTGTTCATACCACAATATTTTTTTGATCTTAACTACTGCATTATCCTGAAATTAAAGAAAATATCACAGATAATTGTTGGCGATAGATCATGGTGTTCCTCTTACACTGCTTTATAGCCATTTTTATATATTTTCCAAAACCTACCCTATTTGGAAAATAAATAAAAAAGTAAATATAATAAATAAATTACCCTACCCATAGAGCCTCAAAAATAGAAATCCTTCAGGGACTTTGCCTCTAACAACAACCGACACTATACACAATAAACATTAGCAACTCAATAGTAAAACAAATTAAAAATATGTTTTCAGTTACATAGATACATTTAAATGAAACAATTTGGTGGTAAAATCATAATGGACTCTGCTATTGCCCAAAAAACATTAAGAGGGCCCAAAATTTTAGTTGCCTCATACAACAACATGCGGTAATGTTAATTCTAAGTAAACCCTATATACAAATAAATATGTTATATGCCAATAATTATCATCATCTCAAATCTCATTACTATATGAGTTGTTGCAGAATTCTTACTACTCTGGTACATGTAAATAAATACAACCTTGGTAGTTTTAGTAGTTAAGAAGTTCAAAAAAATATTGAAAATGCTGATTCTAGGCCTACAATAAATAACATAATGTAGGCCTACATAGCAATACCATTACATAGCATAAAAGTTTCATTTGTTTCTTGTTAGTTGGCTTATTCCAAACTTTAAACTGTTGCATTGTCATTAATGTAAATTGTAAACATACTTTGGGTTGCTGCCTAGATCTTAGCTTTTAGCCCCTATTAGACTACCCAATTTCAAGGGACCCTTACCCTGACTAAGAGTGGTGTAATAAGATTTAGGGAGTAAGTGTCCCGATTTAGGGCTTCAACTCTTCTTCAGTATCGGCATTTTGCAGCATAACGATGTATCATAGTGGTTTCTATGAGTTAAATACTTACAGTTTTTCGTTGCAGATTCGTCTTAATCGTTCATAATCCCTGAGACCCTGATACAATTCTCAATTTCGTTGCGATGAGCAGCCATTATTGTTTATATTGTAAAAATATGTATGGTTGAATCATCTGTCAGTTATGTGTAATGTTATCCTACTAATTCAAGAGTTGAATGTGTGCACGACTGCTCACTGCGGTCAATGCATTTTTAATTTACTAGGGTGATAATAATAGGACAACAAAACGTTTACTTGGAAGTGACTTTGAAGGTGTTTAGAGTCTGTAACTAGCCTTAATTGATTGAACTGTGAATGTCGGTCAAATGGTTCAATACCACAACTTTCACAGCTCGATAACACTTAACGGGCTCGATGGTTGTATCGAGTACTATGTACAGTACGCCTCGTGCTCGCAGTTTGGGAAAGAGATCGATAGAAAACTTCGATAAGATAGTGTGTATATCGACATGGCCATTTTTGCTCGTGCTTGCCCCGCTGAAATCGTTAGTGATCGTCAGTAGCTCCGCCAATCTGTCAGCCGTGGGGGCGTAAAGCTTCAGGTCATCCATGTAAAGGAGATGAGGCAAGCGTGGTCCGCCTCTCCGAAACTGAAAGCCCGTCCTCGAATTCTCCAAGAGTGTACTTAGAGGATTCAGGGCCAAGCAAAACCAAACTGGACTCAGGCAATCGCCCTGGAAAATCCCTCGCCTTATATCAATTTGGTCATCCGCATCCGTCATCCGCTGACCGTCTAAACTCAGGATCGTTCTCCAGCACCCCATACATTGCCCGAGGAAGTGTCGAACTGCACTATCAATTTTGTACAGCTCGAGGACCCTCATGAGCCATGTATGAGGTACCGAATCGAACGCCTTCCTGTAGTCTATCCAGACAGCGGAGAAGTTCCGATGGTTGCGTTTGACCAGTTGGCCTACGACCGCGTCGATGAGGAGCAGCTCCTTGCTACCGCGACTACCGCCCCTACATCCGTTCTGAGCTCCAGATATCATATTGTTATCAACAATGTGTTGAGTAATCTTGGAGCTCAGAACGGATGTCAAGGTCTTGTAAATTGTACAAAGACAAGTAATGGGGCGGTATTGTGATGGATCCGCGGTAGCATCGCTCCATCGCTCATCGCATTATTATTATTATTATTATATGTCCTTAAATAGTTTTGGTATACAATAAAGTGTATTTTTATTATGAACATTAAATTGTGATGAATATTAAATGTTAAACCTAAATAGTACATTATGCTTATAACTAACGAATACCACATTTGGTTGGCTCTCATTTGATTTTTGTATTACAGAATGTGGTCGATAGGTTAGTGGTATTTGAATAAGTTAAGGTGTGTTATTATAAGTAAGTTTAATAATGTTCATTCTATATTTCTTATAAACATAGTCAAAAGTAAATAATACTTAATAGCAGTTGAGAAGGATAAAGGTTGATGATAATGATTTATTAGAATTTTCGAAGTATTCTTGTAAGAAATTCCTGTAGTTTTTAAGTATTGCAATGTACAATTACTATTTTTGAATTTTCATGCTATTTATTTTTGTATAAGTGCCGAATGTCATATTATTCACAGCTCGATGCTCGCCTCGATGAAAATTACTTGCTTATGCTTAAATGTTTTTAGATCAATACAAATAAAGTTTAGATAATGTGTTAAAAACGTGCACCAGGAGGTAGCACATTGTCGGATGGCCGAATGTCATATTTTTATGAATTGGCAACACCGACAGCGTGCCGTCACCCGTCAATTTATGTCAATGTCAAGATGAGGGTTATGAATGGGGCGATTCCTAGTGTGGATGCGCGGGAGAGTAACTTGTGATCAAGGCATCAAATAATGTACATTCAATAGTAATTTAAGTTAGTAAAGTTATTATATCATTTAATTGCAATGAGGTTATATTGTACTACGTACGTAGTACAATATAACCTCATTGTTTAATTGTCGTTTTCTTCAAAGAGTGAAATGTTATCATATCACCATCATAGTCAATAATTATCTCCCGACCTACCTTTATAAATAAATTTTATACATACATTCAAATGCGTTGCCAATATCATTAAAACGATACTCAATAATCAATATAGGTACCAATATGCAAGTGAATCTCCCGGGAATTTCTGGAAATATCTGCTTCACGTAGTTGAGCTATCAGAATATGTCGGTAGCATCTTTGATAGGGTAGTAATACACCAACCTTTGACGATTTTTTGGAATTGCATTTTAAATGGAATGAACAGCGATTACGCTTAATTATTATTAATAAATTATTATTGCGTTCAATATGATGCTTGAGAGATTGCATACGAATACAAATTAAACTGCAGAAATCTGTATATTACTTCGTTGGAAATACATTTACTTTAAGCAGTCATGCCTATACTCCAGTTATAAATCACAAAATCTCAAATCAAAAAAGAAGTAGTTTGTTTTAGAAATGATCGTCAAAATTACACATTTAGGAATAGGTAAGTCAAAATATCTAATAATATCAAGATTTAACATTCATCGTGTGTATTTTTAATTGTGTTATCCACCCATGAACAATATAGTGATTAGTGAACTAAATCAGAACCCCTTGTAGGTTTCCAACTTTATACCGTAACAGATATGGCAATATCAAATCCAAACTAACGCACATTAATTCAGGAACTACAGCGTCGGAAATCATTATTTGAACAAGGTTACAATGATCAATATAAACCCAAATTCAGCCAAACTAATCATGTTGGTGACGTCACGCAACACTGCATTTACATAAAGCATATTGGGAGGGCCGAAATGGGTACTACTTCCACGTATGACAATGTTGCTATTTACATTGTGTCTATGCGTTTGCTGTGTAATACAGCTTTAGAAATGTGCTGCCTTTATATGAGGCTGAATTGATCATTTGCAACCCTTATTGAACCATATAATGCTCTCACCGAAGAGTTTGATCAGATCAGAGGAGCAAGTTGGCAGACACAACGGCAGAAATTACCCGACTCCAAAGACGGATCCATATTGGCTCTATAAATTTCTTTCACCAATGTATATGTAATAATATGTGACCAAACACAATTTCATCTTTGACATATGGGGGCGTCCATAAATTACGTGAGGTGTTTAAGGGGGGGAGGGGGTCGAGTCAAATCTTACAATAACAATCCCACGCGTTTACGTAAGAAACTCACATTTGCGCTCACTGCCACGAAACCGTCCACGGGCGAGTCTGAAACACGGTTCGCCAATAATTTATATGAACAGAATTTGGTGTTGGTACTTTTATCAGTTACCGAAGGGAGAACAATAACGTGTAGTAAATCTTTTTCTCAAATCACACTGGAGGCATAGTACGAGCGCTGTTTTATCGACACGATATCTGTTAAAACGAGCTGACAGTATACGCTACTAAGTAAGTGCGTACTAGATGGCTGTTCTATACCTCGCGATATCTAGTTAAAAATATGCTGGAGTAGTTGGTTATATGATAAAGATAAGCGTTGATTTCTATCATACATGGAACTACGTATCTACGATAAGAGCTGAATGATCAAACTCTCAACGCTGTCTCCAATAATTAACACGTTTACTGTGCAACTGAAAATCAGACAATTAGCCCTCGCGTGCAATGACTTTTCCTCTTACGCTAGTTACGTTATTCATGTGTAAATTATGATTGGAATACAACTTTTGGTTTCACTGCACTAGCGAGTCAAACTTAGGCAGAAAATTTTTGGTTTAATTTATTTATCTTTAAATCTTTGGAAAATAAAATAATGAAAGTGATACATAGCGGCGATCGATGGTCTCTGCTTACCCCAATGTGAACTAATAGCGTGAGAATGTATATAAAACAATCATCATCATCATCATCATTCGATGCCACGTCTCTGTGCCATGTGTCATGACTGGCAACACACATTGGTTAAACACCTTAGTCTTGAGACACTTGAATTTTAGACGAGAAGATATGGCGCAGCTTCCCGAACGTTGCCCATCCGAGCTGGATTCGACAGTTGACCTCAGTCTCGAAGTTGGCGCTACCTAACCGAATGGTTTGTCCCAGATATACATATTGATCAAAAACTTCGAGTACAGAGTTTCCAAGTCCAATAGGAGTGGGTACGACATGGTTGTTCGACATGATTTTTGTCTTGTCGATATACATTTTCAGGCCCACTCTCTCGGAAACTCTATTGAGGTCATTTAGCATTTTGCTCAAATCTTACGTGGTTTTAGCCATGACCACAAGATCATCAGCAAATCAGAGATGAGTGATGTATTCGCCGTTGATTTTGATGCCGAGTCCTTCCCAATTATTTCTATAAGTGTGGCTAGCCCTTTTTGGAATTAATAGTCTTGAGTATATTTATATAATGTTTTATTCATTCACGTCTCATGTCTGACTTCTCTTTTTATTAAATTGCTTTCGAGTGTAAAATTAAATTTATGCAAATTTTCAAACTATATAAAAAGATATTGCTCCGCGATGTATTATTTCTTTTTTTCTTTATTTATTGATGATGTAAGGGCAAATACAATCCTATGCCTCCTATCCTATCCTAAAATGTTAAGTGATAGAGTTAGAAGACTTATATCAATTTTTAAAAAGCTAAGACACGTTGCGGACTATCCCTTATTAAAGAACGTTTATGTTGCTCTAGCACAATCGATTCTGGGTTATTGTATAACTTCCTGGGGTGGAGCACGTAAAACCCATATTTTAACCTTGGAGAGAGCTCAAAGAGCTCTTTTAAAGGTAATGAGGTTTAAACCGTTCCGCTACCCAACTGCAGATCTCTACAACGAATGTGATGTCCTTACAGTTAGACAGCTATTTATTAAGGAAACTATCATGCTGCAACATAAAAAAATAGACTACGACAAAACACGTGATACTAGCATTAGACACAGGAATAGGGTTTGTCCCACTGTCGATCATAAATCTAATTTTATCACAAAATTTCATTGTTATATTGGATCTTTTATTTATAATAAATTAAATGCTATACTGAACATTTATCCTATGAACTATTTTGAATGTAAAAAAGTAATAATCTCATGGCTAAAAACAAAAAAATATGAAGAAATAGAAAGCTTGTTTAAGTCATCTAAATAATTAAATGTATGTGTGTGTGTGTGTGTGTGTGTTTGTATGTGTGTGTGTGTGTGTGTGTGTGTATGTGTTGGTGTGCGTTTATGTGGTGTGGCTGTGTGTATTGTAAGTATATGTATGTGTGTGTGTGTGTGTGTGTGTAAGTATGTGTGTTTGTTTGCATTTGTATGCGTATGTAAATGTTTCCGATTAATCTTAGAATCATAAAGTAACGCCATAATGTAATCGCTTGTGTACGTTTTACTCATTTTGATAAAAACAATTTTTAATCATAAAATGTATATTTTTGTTAACATTTAGTTTGCATAAAATTATCATTTTGTTTTAAAATATAAAAATAGGACAAAAAACAAAATTGTAACACATCATAGTCAAAGTAGTCTAACTATCACGTCATATTTTTATGACGCGCACGCTCTCGCGCGCTATTTCATTGGATCACAATACTATTGTAGAAAACCAAATTATTATTCATAACTACCCAACTTTAAAATAACGCTCTGCTCCTACCTTACCTAGCTCCTTAAAATATATATGTTATCTAAATTGAAATGTAATAATTAATGAAATATATGGGAAAAAACTAGTACCTAAGATACAGGCCCGGCCTAGTTTAGGTACTAGAGTTTTATTGTTTTGTTTTGTACTACAAGCCACAAGGAAAAAATATTCTTTTGTTTTTCTACTCGACCTCTTAATATGTCATAAAAAGCTAAAGAATAGCTGCATTATAAATTACAATTTGTAAAACAATGTTCGTTAGTTTAAGTACAAATGGTGTAATCTGTTACTTGGCAAATAAATCTTTATTATATACTTTACAAAATAAGATAACATTAACAGAGTAAAACCGAAAACCGAATAAGAAGTTTTGATGATAAAATGTGTTATACAACAAACATTTTGTTTTAATTAAATTTATTACATCAAGAAAATACAAATTCTTCTAAATCAAATAACGACATATACTGCTTCTAGAAGTTTTCCTAACAAGATGCATTATAACTAAAGCTGGTAGTCGAGAGCAAAGTTGGATCTTAAATTGCTGTTCAATAGAGATATCATACGACAGGTTATTGAAGGTGAAATGTTACGCAATTGATGGAAATAATATCTAGCTAGAAGCACAGCTTTAGTATGCATTTGCTTTTTACAGAGAAATAAGATGTCTAGATACTTAATATTTTTATATTTATGGTTGAGAAAACATATTGCAATAATGGACTACGTTTCTTTAAGTTTACAGAAATGTATTTTTCTAGAGTTCCTTTTTAAGGATGTGGAACATGAAGAAGAAAATGGAACACTTGGTTGGTTCATCATGAATGTCAGTCGGTCCTTAAGCAACAGTTGTTTAGTTTAAACAAAGGAAGGAAGTAACAAGAAACTTTGTGTCTGAAATGAGTGAAAAGCAAACTAATTATTGGCTCTTTTAATACTCGTTCGATATTTTATGTACGCAGCGCGCTTGTACGTAAGGGATACTGTCTGTCTGAATTGAAAAGAATCGATTGACCAAAAATTATAATTTACTGAACCGCATGAGACTAGAATATTGCTATTATGGAAAGCTACTACTATGAAAAAACTACCTCCAGAGACAATACTGATGAAAGTGCGAGTGTTTTTCAACCTGTCCCTATTGCGCGTAGAGGGCGGATGCAATTTAATTAAACACAGCACATAATATTACGGCTGTAATGACTAACTTCGCTTACTTGTATCAAAAAGTCCTTATGTTGCATTTATCTGTTTGTTTGGATGTGTCTAATTTCTAACTAATTTTTTGTTTTTCCTGCGCACTTAAATAGAATCAGCATGCCTCAGATTTAAGTTTCTGGCGAAAATATGCTGAGTAGGCGAGGGCACTTTTTATGATCTTTTTTGGGTACCATAGCATAAGGTAGAACAGGATATCGGGAGGGTAATTCGGTGTCTTTCCTTTTGCTGTCAGGGGATATGTTAGGGACAGTGATAGTAAGACAGTTGAAATTTGCACAGATAATGATTGATGATGCATGTGTGAACTATGACTATAATCATTTAATATATTACATTGTGCCAAACTTGTCAAAAAATATACTGTCCGAGATAACAGAAACAATTTTGGATTCCTTGTTTCAAGTAAATAATAACCTTACATTCATATATATATATATACAGCGTGTTAGTTTGACGGCGATTGTTACTTCAATATTAATTCGTATATTAAAGTTTAATGCTTAATATCCACCATATGAAATAAACAAAAAGATTAAAACCGCTTTAGCAGAAAAACCTACTTTCTCCATCAGATGGAAAACTGTGGTTATCTACACTAGCCTAGCGCACACACTCCTAGTTCCTACCCGTATAATGTCTCACCCACACACAGAGAACAGCGGGCGCGTCATGTGACCATCTAGTCTTGCGCACACTTGCTCGTGACCGTATAAACCGCACTATGACAGCAATGCAAAAATTTTTTGAATTTCGCGGCTATGTTTGATTTTTCTTTGAACTTATCGCCGCGCCTGGTGAGGCTGTGGTCTTAGTCGCCTCGTATTTCAATCCAGTATTAAATATGGGGTAGTGTAATTCAAACATTTTCAAGTAAAAAGATTGATGGATGTAAACAAAGCTAGAGAGGTTTGCCAGGATCGTACGAAGTGGCGATCGATAGTCTCTGCCTACCCCAATGGGAACTAATGGCGTGAGAATATGTATGTAAAAAATCTATCTCTATTAATTAACACCGACGATTATAACAAAACTGTCGTCCTAAATAATCAGCTACCGCTATTTTTGTTTTACTTTACATCTCTGCCTCCCCAATGGGAAGTAACGGCGTGAGTATGTATGTAATGTATGTACTTCATGAGCGTAAGATAATAAAGTTAAAAACAAATAGAGACCCTCGAAACGATGCATTTACGTGGCATAAAATAAAGTGCGCAAGAGATACCTATTCATTCATTAACCGACATCGAAATTGGAGGAGTTCTTGGTGTTTACTAAACTCTCTCGGGGCTAAAGGGCTCTAAACGGGTGTATCTGTACTTTATCACAGTTAACTAAAGAATACGAATAAAAATAACTCACCCCGTTTTGATTGGCAGTGGCAGATCCGGGCTATCACCTTTATTTGCGCAAAACGCAGAACATTTTGAGAATTAATATTATAAAACACCAACACTGAACTTTGCTGGTTCGTGTACGCCATATTTACTCAACACAATCACAACACAAGATACTAAAACTGAACTCACACTCCGAAAATTAATGCGAAAAATCAAAGTGACATCCAATCATAAGCGACACAAACACAATGAGCTACAAACAACTAACTTAGTACTAATACTGTTCCTTTGATGTAATGCCGACAAGCCCGCCCGACTTGTTGATACATGCAGATTTTGAATTTCGCGGCGATCGATGTTTACGAATTATGAATTTTTCTCTGAACATACTGCCGCATTCCAACGCAGTATTAACTATGGGGTAGTGTTATTCAAATTTATCATGTCAAATAATAACATGTAAAAAATAAGAAGATATTAGAAGCTAAGTTCGATTGATTACTTTACTGGCCTTGATTTGATTTGGCCGCCGGTTAAGGGTCACGGCGGGTCGCAGCTGTCAGCTGAGTTGCCCGCCTTGTCATCGCGTTTCACGCATACATTGAGCGTGTTGGTGTCATTAGTACTACTTTCTTAGTGCAAATTTTAACAAAATTTGAAAAAAAATAAGTGTGGTTTTTTTCAACGAATTCTGCCTCTATACGTGATAATTAATCATACTTTTCAAGGAAAACAGTCATTACAATTACACCCTGTATACTCACGCCATTCGCCAGTTCCCATTGGGGTAGGCAGAGACTATCGATCGCCACTTCGTACGATCCTGACAAACCTCTCTAGTTTCGTTTACATCCATCAATCTTTTCATACATGCTCTTTTATTCTTTTCACTTCGGACGCCTGCGTTTTTGAGCACACTCTCAATTTGGTCCAAGTGTATTCTCCGTGGTCGTCCTCTACTAACATTACCATCCACACTAACCCTTTTACCAATTTCCTATAATCCATGCTCTCTAAGTGCCCAAACCATCTCAACATTCCTTTTGCTATCTTTCCTACAATACCATCATTACTTTCTTGTTATATCATAATAACCTTAATTGTTGAAACAAGTATAAAAAAATACTTATATTTATTACATACTTATATTTATATGCATACATATACTCACAGCTATAGATCCCTTAACGGGGTAGCCAGAGCTTTGGAATGAGAAATTCCTCAGCCACTTTTGGAAGTTGGTTGGGGAAAAGATGGTAATAATAAATAAATGTTTTTGGTGACGGGTCTCCAACCACATCGCCCAAAAATCACTTAAGAAGCCCCTATACCCTTAGTCGCCTCTTACGACCACCCACGGGTAGAAATGGGGTAGTGTTATTCTAAGCCGACACTACACGGCAATTCTTATAAATTCCTTTTAAAATTTATATCATTTCCTAGAAATAATTTATACGGCAAAACTATGTTTTCCGGGTCACGTAGCATTATGTATATTCACTTCAGACTCCGATCTTTTCGTTAGAGAAGAAGATAGCGTTCAAAATGCATTGGGCTAAAAGTGTAGGAAAGAAAACTGTTTATAGAGACATTTTCTGTTGACATCTCTGGGATCTAAGCAAGGTATTGTCTGTTACTTAACAATAAAAGAGAATGATTGAAATGACGTCATCGAGTATCGTCATATTGTAATTATAATAATTGTCTATTCGAATCTTACCAATTATCATTATTTGATGAGGTAAAAATAAATATAAACACTTTAGAAAATTAGTTCAATGTGCTTTAGTATAAAATTAAAAGTGAGAAAGTAAAAAAAGATAACGCCATTGTTCAGAGTGTAACGTTTTAAGGGTTTATATTTTTTAAACACAAATATTTTACCGACCCACCTTTATAAAGTTGTTATTAAAGTAGACTAAAGAACTGTCGATTCAGAAGATCTGGCTACCACTGTACGGAATGATATTCCTGACAGCTGAGTATAGGTCAGGTTCCTATCTTGCTAACGTTATCTTCCAATTTCACAAATTAATATTTTGTTGATGCAATGGTCTTAATTTACATACATACATATACTCACGGCTTTAAATCCCTAGAAGGGGTAGCCAGAGCTAAGGAGTTCGAAATTCCTCAGCCACGTTTGAAAAGTTGAGTGGGGAAAAGATGGTAAAATAAAGGTTGTTGGTGATGGGTCTCCAACCGCATCGCCCAAAAATCCCTTAAAAGCCCCAATACCGTTAGTCGCCTCTTACGTACACCCACCGGAAGAAATGGGGTAGTGCTATTCTAAGCCGACACTACACAGCAATCTTAATTTACTTTATATGTATATGTATAGTATACAATGAATGAAAACCTATGCATTGTATGGGTTTCCATTCGCTACCAAGTTTAGGTTCCGCACCGAAAACGTTAAACGAGATCCAATTACTAAGGCTTCTATGTACTGAATTTCATGAACCGTGATAGCTAGACAGCTGTTATTTTCACAATGGATGTATTTGAATGCCGTTATAATATCATATAATTATAATAATAAATTGCTGAGTAGTGTCGGCTCAGAAGAGCACTACCCCATTTCTTCCCATGGGTGATCGTAAGAGGTTACTAAGGGTTTAAGACTAGACGGGACTTTTTAAGTGATTTTTGGGCGATCCGGTTGGAGACCCATCATTAAAAACATTTATTTCACAATATTCTAATCACTTAACTTCCAAATGTGGTTGAAGAATTTTCTAATTCTGAAGCTCTGAGTCCATAGAATATTGAGTCTTTAGTTTTTGTTTTAATAAAGTTACATTAACTTGAGATAAGTTACTACACCAGGCATATTTTTTTCTTGATAATACAATATATTTTTAGATGTTATGTGAGATCTTTAGTGCTTGAATCAGACTTGTACTTGTCCGGTTATTACATCCCTTCAAGAAATAAACATATTTAATATGAATTGTTAATCTTACTATATCAATGATTGGCCAATTTGCCACTCAAGGTTACTTTAAGATGTTAGAGCAATTGTATTGTATACCAGATCGTTTTTTTTAATCCACTTAACTCTAATACTATTTAATACTTGATATAGTTAGAATATAATTAAATTTGTAACGTATTGCGAAAGTTTTCGGAAAAAAACACTATTAAGTTTTCTACCAAAAGACTATCAAACACTATACCTAAGAAATAATGTATAAAGTTACTTTGAAGAGCCCAGAGAAAAATCATACATTAAAACTCTACATAATTAATAATCTACTTAAACAGCAAGTGACGCCATTGATCAAAAACCACAATCAATAAAAATCTGTGGTTAGTTACTTCGACCTGAAAATGATCAGTAACTATTAAAGGTTAAATAGACGATAAAAAACAAAATATGTTACTTACATTCTTTTCTCTTTTATCAATAACTAATGTGAAGTATAAAGAAAAACTCATGAACAGTAGCTTCAAGGAAATAGCAACTAGCACCACTATGATGAACACTGAGATCATTATGAACACGTAATCTTTTGAACACAATATATTATTAACACGTAATATTTTGAATACGCAACACAATGAATCGAGAACAGTCGCCGAACTAAACTGTGAGAGAGTGATTTACGACATCAAACTGTTGTTTTTTTTATAGATGATATTAAATAGTTGTGAAATCGAATAGAATAGGCACGCGGTAATATTATTGAACTACTTTTTGTGGTGGTGTTAGATTGCAGTAAGTGAAGCATTTGGTTAAATTGTTAAATTGATTTTTAACTAGCACTTTAAAGAAAACTTATATTAGATATGTAAGAAAAGTTTTTCACGTAACAACCCCAAAACGTGATGATAAACAATTTTAATCAATGAACATGAAAAAAATTGTCTGTATTATTTATTGTGATCTAAAGGCAATTTTGTGATAGGAATAATTTTACTTATGTTAGTAATTAATATCTAAAAACGTTATATTCCTGGTAGTTTCCTTTTACGAAATTAGGAACAGAATCACAGATTACTGATGATAGAATGGAACAGGGTGACAAAGGATTTGAAAGGTCCATTTTTTTTAATGTGCAATTACTATCTAAGAATGGATTATAAAGTACCTAAATTTAAAATTTTGTGTATTTGTAATCATCACCGAAGAAGAAGTTATGGTGTAATTAATTTCAAATCGACCAGCGCCAATAGACTGCAAATTTTAACGCGCTCTCACTCTTGTAGCACGAGATAACTTCCTAAGAAATTAAAATAAGCGAGCAAGAAATAACATGCATAATATGTTTATGGTGCCCGATGCATTCTATACCAATATGATATGGAAAAAAGAAAAAGTATTTAAGTTAGCTATATTTCCATACATTACATATAACATTCATGAATTAGTTGGTTTGTCAAACGATTTCTACAGATCTTATTTTGTCAATGATAATGAAGTGTTAAATTTTATTTGAGTGTGAAACGCTATAAATATAAGTTTTTACTGTTTTACTAAGTATTTAGGTTACATAAAATGTACTGCATGCAAAAAATAAGAATAACATAATATTTAAAACAGTAGAAACAATTGTAAGAGCTACCTAACTCTATAGCACTACAAAAGTGGCTGATTGCGTAGTACAGTAGTTGGTAAGTAGGTAAGTAGTAGACTTCATAGCTTCGGTTACTGTCACAAAGGCTGCGCGCGCCAGTGTGCTGTGACCTTAGCACGTTCAGCGTGCGACTGTGCACGCGCTATACCTTTCTTTTTATTTGGCTGTTTCTATTGGTATTTCATATCAAGGATATCCATATTTGGTCCAATTTAATGGTTTCGTCTATATTCTAAGGAGTCTTGGTTTTTTTTAATATATACGGACATATTATACACAGATCAAGTTAGTCCCAAACTAAGTAAGACTTATAATAAATGCCAAATAGCCAAATAAATATGTGATTTAGTTGCATTAGGTGACACTACCTGTAAAAACTATATTTCATGATAAATAAATAATCGGATACAAAATTTACGATATATTTCACATTAATATAATACACATATGAAAATCATACAAGACTAATAAAAAAACATTTATTCTCATAAATGTTGCTCTCAGCGGGGATCGAATCCGCAACCTCCGGACCGATAAGCTAGTCACCTACCCACTCGGCCACGGACGTCGTCAAAGAGTAAAAGTATTGGATTTACACATTTTATTAATATCCTCATCGGATAGAATTGTAACTGTCTACCCCAGACTCCAACAGAAATGAATGGCTTTTAATTCTGTCAATAGAAATATTTTGATTCAAAATAACAAAGAGAATCATAAATGATCCACAGTCTGCTGCAGACACTACCTATATTTGGATCTTTTGACAAAATGATTATTACCGATGCATCCAATACAATGTCGTGTATGCGAAACCAAAACTGAACCGTAACTCGTCAGCATACGACACTTTTCAGTTTGTATCTGTCAACCAAATGAATCTTCAATGTTGCACGATATCGGAGACTCTTGTCAAAGTGTTTGATTGTACTACAACAGTATCAGTGAACACACGGCAGACAAAAACATTAGCATGAAATATGGCCCTAACTGAATCTACGCCGTTAATACCCATTTCTCTACACACACTGACCAGGGGCCAGCTCTACTAGACAATCAATATGAAGTTTGATACCGCTCATTTATGATTGTAACATAAACGTAGTGTTCTTATTCTGAAAGTGAATATACCTAAACGTGTGCTTTCAAAGTAAATTTCAGAGATATTTACAAAAAAACATGCAGATTTATACAAATACAATCAAATTTTTCAATGTAAGACTTTATTTTTTATTTTTATTGTTATAGTGTTTGATGGATTAATTATGTTTTTTTTTGTGATCGTCTGCAATTATTATTGGCGTTATGTATATGTCGTAGGATGAATTGATGTTTAGGTTTTTTGCAAAAAACCTAGGGATTTTGCAATAATCCGGATAATTAGACAACGGTTATAATATTTTCTTCCTAGTAAGACTAGGTTTTTTGCAAAAAAACTAGTTGGTTTAGTATGACTCCGAAACGAAATGTCAGTTTTTATGAATACTGTACACTGATTGGTCGATTGCAGTGCCCCATAAACACGTCATCTCTGATTGGTTGTTAATAAAGACGTAATTACCTCATTGTTCCTTCCTACATTTAATTTGATTGTTATTTTAATTTTAGTAACACAAAGTTCGTAAGTATAAAAATAGTATTGTCATTTCCCTTTACAACTCTAACTATAATACCTCAATACTACAATTTAAAACGTTCTTACTTTATTGTTCCTACATATATTTAAGAAGCCCGTGGCCGAGTGGATAGATGACCAGCTTTTCGGTCTGGAGGTTGCGGGTTTGATCCCCGCTGAGAGCAACATTTATATGATGAGCATATGTGTATTATATTATATTAAATATATCACTGAGTTAGTATCCCATACTACAAGTGTTACTTAGTTTGGGGTAACTTGATCTGTGTGTAATATGTCCGAACGTGATTGTAATTTTACTCCAACAAAAGAGTAAAGAAAAATATTTGATTCCTAGTATCAAATAAGTATTGTCATTTCTTACCCTTTATAACTCTAGCTATAATATCTCAATAACACAATGACGAACCAATCAGAATAAGTGTAGGCGAGCAATCAGAAATCAGCCAATCAGCATTAAAGAAGTACAATCTTACTAAACCATCTAGTTTTTTTGCAAAAAACCTAGTAAGATAAGAAAATATTACAACCGTTGTCTAATTATCCGGATTTTTGCAAAATCCCTAGGTTTTTTGCAAAAAACCTAAACATCAAATCATCCTACGACATATATACCACCTACTACTAATAAAACATTGCGAAGTAACATCAAACAAGTGTAAATAAACATATAACATAACATAAACATAAACGTTCACGCCGTTTATCCCCGAAGGGGTTGGCAGAGGTACCAATACTTCTGAACTCACATGGCAGCGCCATCTAGTGTCCAGAGAAGGTACCCACGTTTTGCTTAGACAGTGTACTCACGTGATAGGGGGCAGGCCTATCGCCGTTTTGTACGAATACACTGTCACATGACTAAGTACAACTCAGCCATGTGGGTTTCCTCACGATGTTTTCCCTCACCGTTAGCAACCATGATTAATTAACCACACATATGACTTTAGAAAAGACAAATTGGTGTAGGCCCGACGCAGGATTGGAACTCACGCTCTTCTGTTTTCGGGCGGATGTTCTCTCCACTGGACTATCATGCTGTTCAAATAAACATATCTAGATATTATTATGAATTAAAATTAGGAACTTGCCCATGAAAAGTGAAATGAATGTTCATAAAGTAATTTTGGTGACTACCAAAGAGAAAATGACAGTATATAATATTAATAATAGTATCAGTCAAAAAAATTATCGACTCCAAAGTATGGACGATTTCGAGAGTCATAACAAAACGTCTATGAAAAATTGCACATTATATTGAATTCAATTGGGTGATTTATAATTTATCTTGATTTAACATTTGAAGTAAAACTTAAAATTTGTGAATTAGACGTTACTGAAAATACCTATGATTACTAAGAACAGCACTACATCTGTTATAAAATAAATAAAAATATATAAAATAGTATATTGCTGTGTAGTGTCGGCTTAGAATAGCACTACCCCATTTCTTCCGGTGGGTGTACGTAAGAGGCGACTAACGGTATTGGAGCTTTTAAGGGATTTTTGGGCGATGCGGTTGGAGACCCATCACCAACAACCTTTACTTTACCATCATTTCCCCACTCAACTTTCCAAAAGTGGCTGAAGAATTTCTAATCCTTAGTTCTGGCTACCCCTTTTATGGATTTATAGCCGTGAGTATATGTATGTATGTATTGCATGATCTAGGAAATTAATTTCAAACTATTTGAAGTCTTGCCTTCCCTGCTCTCTCGCTTAAAGCACGTGACACTTTAATGTCCCTGCAACCAGTGCTCATTTTATAAGACATTATAACATTGGATTACGTTTTTAACCTCTTTTTTATAGTATTGTCGTTCGTGTTCGTGTGTTATTAATCAGTTATAAATGTTTTGTCATAAAATAAAATATGTGTGTTATAGTGTGTTATAAATGTATGAATATATGTTCTATATGTCATAAAGTAAAACATAGCCTGTAATGGTTATGTTTATGAATAAATAAATAATATAAATAAATAAACATAAAAAATATATGAAGTAAACCAATAAATAAAATTACAGTTTTGGAATCATCAACATAGTTTACTTCGTTTATCTAATCTTATGATACCGCTGCTATCAGCGATCGCTATCAATCATTTGACATTGATAAATACTACCACTTTCATTTACAGAGAAATCTTTATTTTTATCTTCATCTATATGCATATTGCTCGCATCTACGTTATCTTCGCGGATTGAATCCCCAAAAGGGTACTGCTGTGCGGGGCTATGCGAGCAGGTATTTAAAATATACTATAAATATTCACAACCTAATTTAAATTATATGGAAACATACTTAGGTGATGAATTTTTTTAAACATTTTCATAATACCTGTGATTTTTTTTGTTTACTTTATGAGGCTGTCCGCGATACAGGATATACATTTAGGACTTACATACATACATATACTCACGGCTATAAATCTCTAGATGGGGTAGCCAGAGCTAAGGAATAAGAAATTCCTCAGCCACTTTTGGAAAGTTAAGTGGGGAAAAGATGGTAAAATAAAGGTTGTCGGTGATGGGTCTCCAACCGCATCTTCAAAAATCCCTTAAAAGCCCCAATACCGTTAGTCGCCTCTTACGTACACCCACCGGAAGAAAGGGGGTAGTCTAAGCCGACACTACACAGCATACAGGACTTACAGAAGTTGTATGTGCGGAACAAATGACTTTTTTATTTACTTAAACTCAAACGTTCACGCAGTGTTTCCCCAACGGAGTTCGCAGAGGTACTAAAAGGTAAAGTATATATAAATACTTCAGAACATTTGACTTTGTCACCTGGTGTTCAGAGTACCCATGTTTTGCTTGGCCAGTGTTCTCACATGATATGGGGCAGATCTATCGCTGTTTTGTATGAAGACACTGTCACATAACTAAGTACAACTAAGCCATGTGGGTTTCCTCACGATATTTTTCCATTACGGTTCACCGTTGAAAACCATGATAATTATTAAAATTAACTACACAAATGACCTTAGAAAAGTTTAGTAGGAATTTTAACCCACGCCTGTTTTCATGTAAGGCGGGTGTATTAATTATATTTTTTTTATTTAAAACTCAAACTCAACTCAAATCCCCAAAGGGGTTGGCAGAGGTACTAACACTTCTGAGCATACCGTGACGTTCTCACCTGGTGTTAACAGTAACCACGTTTTGCTATGTGTATTTGTTATTTGAGTAACAATAAAAATAATGGCGCACCTAGTCTACATAACAACCACTAATGGATTTAGAATTAGTGAATAACATGCAGGAGCTATTTTTCAACATAACCAACCAATTTCTAAAAAACAAGGGCTGATTGAGCAGCTCGTTAGGCGTAGTACAAACAATACTGAAGTGTAATAGTGCCTTAGGGTAAAGTGTTTTATTGCGTTGTTCTTATCCGTACTAATAACAGTGCTGTGTAGTGTCGGCTTAGAGTTCTGTGTAGTGTCGGCTTAGAATAGCACTACCCCATTTCTATCCGTGGGTGTACGTAAGAGGCGACTAAGGCTATTGGAACCTTTAAATAGATTTTTAGGCGATGCGGTTGGAGACCCATCACCAACAACCTTTATTTTACCATCTTTTCTCCACTCAACTTCCAAAAGTGGCTGAGGAATTTCTTATTCCGAAGCTCTGGCTACCCGTTCTAGGTATTTATAGCCGTGAGTATGTATGTATGTAATAATATTACAAACATTATAGAAATATAGATAAAAACTTCTAGTTATTCTTCTAAACAAATTAGCATGCTTTTTTAGGGTTTCGTAGCCAAATGGCAAAGAACTAAACCGTATGTCACAGCTATTTGTGTCCGATACCATTGAGACAACAAGGTTGAAAATTAAAAGGTAAATTAAAATTGTGAACCGATTCAATAATTAAGAGCAAATTAAGAATACATACATACATATATATTGTTTCTTCTTGTGCTCATTGCCAAGTCACTATAATTATAATATAAAGAAAACTATTGATACAATTACTAAATGTTGATTTATAACTACGAAATATTTTGAATATAATAATGATGGAATAAGTCGTTATAATTGTTTTTAAATTTACATTTTATTTTATAGGGAACAATTACTTTCAGAAGTCTTAATTGTAGGTCATATATATTTTGTAGATAGGTTTTGTATGTTCTGCCATAACTAGAGATACCATAACTGATTATTGAGTCTGCTATTGCCATATACAAGAGCCTTAGGGTATGGTAAGGCAATTTACATTTCATTATGCTTAGTTTTGATAGAATTGCTCTCAGCTTGTCGCACACGTGTTCCACATGGGGTCCCCAGTTAAATTTATGATCAACAACTAGTCCCAGATACATATGCTTGTCTACTAGATCAAGTGCGTTGCAGTGGCAAGAGGACGGGCGTGTGTGCAGACACTGGTGGTCGTGCGCTATCACTTTTGGTAGTACACTACTTTTAAGATATGGGGAATGGATATGCATCAGCTTTGTTTTTTCCTTATTTATTGAAAGACCCAAGTCGTGGGCCCACGAACACAGCGCGTCGTAGTTTTCTTGCATCATCCTCTGTGCCACTGCCACGTCATGATCAGCTGTTATCAGGCATGTGTCGTCCGCGAACAGGTACACAGATCCGTGTCTAAACACATTACACATATCGTTGACATAAATCAAATATTCAGTCGGCCCGACTATCGAACCCTGGGCTGTACCCGAACGGGTGAGTATCATTTCACTTAGTTCACCACCTACACTTATAGCAGTATATCTTTCTGTGTGATAATTTTTTAAAAAGTCTAGAACTGGCCCCTGTATTCCATTCTGTTCAAACTTGTTAAATTTAAAGTATCAAATGCTTTGCTAAAGTCGACCATAACTACTAGTACATTTTTTTTATCATTCATATAACCATTAATTTCATCTGTGAAAAGACTAAGGAGCTGAGTAGTGCTTTTGTTAGCATACAAGAGGCATTTAACAATGAATCCACCCATTCTTAGTCCATAATCACTTTCACGCAATTCTGTCAAACAGTCATCCATGAACAAATTGAAGAGCCACGGAGAAGCAACACAACCCTGTCGGACACCCCTAGAGATGCCAAACCAGTCAGTGTTTTCCCCGTTTACTCTTACACATGCACTAGAATCCTCATAGAGCGAAACCAACGCACGTATAAGTTGACTCCCCAAACCGAAATAATTAAGAATATACATACATACATACATACATACTCTCACGCCGTTAGTTCCCATTGGGGTAGGCAGAGACTATCGATCGCCACCTTGTACGATCCTGGCAAACCTTTCTGGCTTCGTTTACATCCATCAATCTTTTCATACATGCTCTTTTATTCTTCATACTGCGGACACCTGCCTTTTTGAGCACATTTTCTATTTGATCTAAATGTGTCCTCCGAGGTCGTCCTCTACTAACATTACCTTCCACATTGGCTCTATATATCTCTTTCACCAATTTACTTTCATCCATCCTCTCTATGTGCCCAAACCATCTCAACATTCCTTTTTCTATATTTCTTACAATATCATCTTTTACACCACACCTTTCACGAATCACATCATTCCTCACACGATCACATAACCTTACATTACACACTTTTCTGAGGGATCTCATTTCTACTGCATTCACTCTACTTTCATGCTTCTTCTGCCACACCCAACATTCACTGCCATACATAAGCGTAGGAACAAGGACAGCATCATGCACAGCCATTCGGGCCTTTTCAGACACCGACTGACTAGACATTAGACTATCCAGTGCTCCATTTACCGCATTACCCTTTTTCACTCTTCTCTCGATATCTTCATCACACTTTCCATCCCTAGTAAACAAACTTCCCAAATATACAAACTCTTTCACTTGTTCCACTTTCTTACCATTAATCTCAATCACGCATTCGGTCATATTCACCTCTCTCTCAAAAACCATAGTTTTTGTTTTATCCACATTCACCCTCATTCCCTTTTTTTCAAAAGACGCACATGCAATATTCATCATCTCTTGCAGCTCTTCCACCGATGATGCAAGTAGCACTTGATCGTCGGCATATAAGAGGCATTTAATGATGAATCCACCCATTCTCAATCCATAATCACTTTCACGCAACTCTGTTAAACAGTCATCCATGAACAAATTGAAGAGCCACGGGGAAGCTACACAACCCTGTCGGACACCCCTAGAGATCCCGAACCAGTCAGTATTTTCCCCGTTTACTCTCACACATGCACTGGAATCCTCATAGAGTGATACCAGTGCACATATAAGTCGACTCCAATTCAATTCAATTCAATTCAATTCATTTATTTGCATTCTTGTTTTACAGGTAAGATCTTAACAAATCATAGTGTAGGACAAACAAGACCCCGTTGGGGCACAACAACAACACTTAATAACTAAATTCTTATTCTACAACACATAAGAAGAAAAATACAAAATTATTTACAAAATATGAAAAAAATACAATAAAACATTGAAAATATATCATTAAATTATTTAGTAATTGCAATATAATATAATAAAAATACTTCTTTAATTATTAACTAAAAATCTCCAAACCGAACTTGGATAACACCTCCCATAAACACTTTCTTACCACCCTATCATACGCCTTCTCTAAATCAATGAAGGAGCAATACACCTTTCGGTTCTTAGCTAAGAACTTTTCGGTGATGCTCTCAAAGAGAAGATTTGGTCCATACATCCCATTCCCTTTCTAAATCCTGCTTGCACATCCCAAATTTTATCATCCGTTTCATTCATCACTCTTTCAATCAAAACCTTTGCATACAATTTACCGACAATGCTGAGTAGGCTAATTCCACGGTAGTTTCTAGCCTCCTGGTGTGACCCCTTTCCTTTATATAAAGGCACAATTACCGCTTTGCACCAGTCTTGTGGCACTTTGCAACTCGACCAGCATTTTTGGAAAAGGAAGTACAACCAGGAAGCCACCACCCCTTTACCAGCCCTCAGCATTTCAGTGTTTATCCTGTCATACCCTGCCGCTTTCCCTAGTTTCATACTTTTCATTGCTTTCATTATTTCTTCCATACTGATCTCACTGTCACTAAAGTCACCCATAACATCGTTCCAATCAACATTACTGCCGATTGGCGAAGAAATGGATGTATCCTCTTTTTCAAAGAGTCCCTCAAAATAGTTCTTCCATACTCGTCTTATGCTACTTTCATCCGTCGCCAATTCACCCTGTTCATCTCTCACAACATTCACTCTCGTGTTTTGGGAAACTCCCTTTTCTTTCCGGATATATTTCCAGAACAACTTTTGGTTATTCCGGAAATTATCAGAGAGTTTCCTCTCACACCATTCTATCAGATCACGCTTTTTCTTTTCTATTTTCTTCTTAACCTCATTCTTAACTCTCTTATATTCATCTTCACTATTCTTCACTACATCATCTGTTACTCTCGCATCCATTCGTTTACTAGCTTTAATCGCTAGTAAATCTAACCAAGCTTTCTTCTTATCTCCAACTGCCTCTTTCACATCTTTATCCCACCAACTTGTTGGTGGTCTATTTGTTCTTTTACTCAACCCACATACTTCCGTCGCACATTCAACCATTGACGATTTGAGCACACCCCATACTTCTTCTATTTCCAAATCATCCTTCATCTCCACGCAACTTAGTCTGTCGTCCAATTTCTTCATATATTCATCTCTAATATTTTCATCCTCTTCCAATTTCTCCACTATTATTCTAGCAAATTCAGTTGTCGACACTTTGGCCCTGTGACGCCAACGCGTGCACAGTCCCCTCAATCGTGATATCACGAGAAAGTGGTCTGTGCCAACGTTAATGCCCCTATGGACTCTGGTGTCAACAACCTTTGCTCTTAGCCTTTCATCCACTATCACAAAATCTATCATACTTCTCTCGCTTCCCCTCTGTCTAGTATCCATATGGATATCTTTGTGTTCAAACAACGTGTTTGTAACACAAAGATTCCTCTCCAAACATACATCAATCACTTTCTCACCATTCTCGTTCACTCTTTTATCACCAAACTTTCCTAAAACTCTTTCACAACCATTGCGTGACACACCAACCCAACCATTAAAATCTCCTAACATAACAATTTTCTCATTTTCATCACACCCATTCGCAACATCGTCTAACAGATTCCAAAACTCCTCCCTCTCGGATAGTGATCTGGACATGTCCGGAGCATACACGCAAATTATGCGCATCCGGACAAGCCCTACCTTCACCTTTATCCATAGGAGCCTTGGACTCACACACGCATAATCTTTCATGCACTTAGCCATCCTTTCAGATATCAGAAGTCCCACGCCTTGGCAAGCTCTGTCACTCTCGGAAACTCCCGACCAGATAGCTGTAAATGGACCAAGTTGTGAAACCTCTTTTTCCTTGTGCTTCGTTTCATTCACACACAGAAAATCTAGTTTTCTTTCTTCCATAATCAAACATACTTCATCTAATTTTTCATGCATCCCTCCACACACATTCATCGTACCAAAGCGGGTCTCTTTAGCCCACTTTTCGCCCCGTGAGGAACCACGGCGTGATGAGTGGCGAGCTACATCGCCGCCTCCGTGTTTATTTGTAGATGAACACATTTTGGCCCCACGAAAAGCAAGGGAAATATATTGTCCGCCTAGCCAGAGCCCCGCTTGACTAGGTAAGGTTATTTAGCACCCGGAGTTCACCAGGCTCCGGGACGGCGGCACGCTAACGACCAGGCTCACCCCTGGCCACGCATCCCTCGGCACGGCAGACCTTGGATTGGTGTAGGAGCGAAGATGAAAAAGCCCTTTTCCCTTAGTCGACTTCTACGACACCCACGGGAAGAGATGGGGTAGTGCTATTCTATGCCGACACTACACAGCTTATTAATTAAGAATATATATTTATAATTATATTTATTTGATTAATTAATATTTATTACATCAAGCCTGGCTTTGCTAAAGGGTGACCAAACTGAACGCCGCCTACATATTGAATCTACATTAATATTACAAAAGGGTAAATTTTTTAACTTTGATAGTTCATTTGTAAGTGTTAATCTTTGAATATACTGTATCAATTATGAACATTCTTTCGCAAACAGAAAGCTACTTAGGAAGCCTATAGTACTCCTCCAGCATTTAAACTGTGAAAAATACTTACAATTTTATAGTCGCACTGTATGATGTAGATGACGGTTGATCTGTGAAGTGGAAGAACTAGAGCTCATCCTCTTGGCCACGCTGAGCCTAGCAAGTTCCCGGTAGATCACAATCTGGGGCAGGCTGCTGTGTCGAGGCAAATGCAGCTGAGATGGCCTGGGGGATGGGATTGGATTCACTTCTTCTTCTTCTGCTGGCTTCTGTAACAAACATTATTTGAATATCGTCAGTTATTTTTCGTGTTTAGCTGAGGAGTGTCGACCCCGTTTCTTTGTATGGGTGTACGTAACAGGCAACTAAAGGTATCGGGACTTTTCATAATATTTGAACAAAAAAATCTACGTTTAAGTTTTAAGTTGGAGTAAAGCTGGCTCATATCCTGAACAACCAGATTATGCTATATTAATTTATTTTACTGTATGTTACTATTTATACCGATATAAATAAGAGCGGGTAACACTGCAAGGCATATTAAGTGCGAAATATCTAGGATGAGTACTGAATGGTGAATGATTAAACACCGAACACATTTTTTTATAGAAGACAAGATTTCAGTGAAGAAGAAAATTTTGGGTACGGAGGTCAAGGGTTCGAACCATTTTTAGGGCAGCATTAATATGATGAATAAGAACTATTTCTTCTTATCCTTCGATGTGATTTGAACATTTCGTGGTGTTAGTATTGAATTGGATGGTAATGTCAGAGAAATTGCTCATAAAAGCAGGCGTAAAGTACGAAGTATGAAGATTAAAGAGCATATATGAAAATATTGATGGATGTAAATTAAGCTAGAGAGGTTTGCCAATAGCTGAGACAATATACAGTAGGCAGAGGATATCGATCGCCACTTTCTACGATCTCTATGATTCTGCTCACTTCAGTTTCACGCCTTTGTAAAACGTTATCAATCTGGTATTGGTCGCGTCTATACCATCCACATCGGCTCTATATATATCTTTTTCGCTACTTTTCTTTCATCCATCCACTACGTGAACCCAGACCATCTTAACGTTAAAAGTAAATTACTTGCTATAAATTGTTTTAACATCAAGTTTTTTAATTAAGTTAATGCAGCTGTTGCTTTGAAAGTTGTTTGTAAAGAAACGAAGCAACAAGAAACTCACAAAACTCTTACAGTCATATCTTTCTTATATTTTTAAATATAATTTGTACAATAACACAGTCAACATAGATCTTTAGAAATATAACAAAGAGGTAGTTAGACTTTTAGAATGAATTTCTCAGCCAATTTTGGAAATTGAATGACGAAAAGATTTTTAAATAAAGGTTGTTTGTCATGGGTCAACCGCATACATACATACATACATATACTCTAGGCTATAAATCCCAGGAAGGGGTAGCCAGAGCTAAAGAATTAGAAATTCCTCAGCCACTTTTGGAAATTTGAGTGGGGAAAAGATAGTAAAAATAAAGGTTGTTGGTGATGGGTCTCCAACCGCATCGCCCAAAAATCCCTTAATAGCCCCATACCGTTAGTCGCCTCTTACGTACACCCACCGGAAGAAATGGGGTAGTGCTATTCTAAACCGACACTACACGGCAAACGGGTCAACCGCATTTCCTAAAAGTCACCTAAAAATCTCCAATAACCAAAGACATAATACACTCATGAGAAGAAATGGGATAATCTAAGCCTATCCAGCCAGATTTTATTTAACTCTCAAAAGATTTTGTATACGACCAAATTAACTTTATATAAATGAATTAAATTGTCCATAACAAATACATACATAAACATAAACATAAACGTTCACGCCGTTTATCCCCGAAGGGGTTGGCAGAGGTACCAATACTCCTGAACTCACATGGCAAGCGCCATCTAGTTTCCAGAGAAGGTACCCACGTTTTGCTTAGACAGTGTACTCACGTGATAGAGGGCAGGCCTATCGCCGGTTTGTACGAATACACTGTCACATGACTAAGCATAACTCAGCCATGTGGGTTTCCTCACGATGTTTTCCCTCACCGTACAAATACCAATCATATAACGTAATTTGAATGTTTTATTCATGAAAACATCATGTGAGGATAATCTATCATACTATAATCTCTTCTACTACCTATTCTTGATTATGCTGACACCTGCTATCTCGATCTAACTGAAGATCAACTGAACAAACTTGAGCGCTTACAAAACTTATGTATTAGATTTATTTTCGGACTGCGTAAATATGACCATGTCTCTGCGTATCGCAATAAACTTCAGTGGCTTCCAATTCGTCTCCGCCGGAATGCACATACTCTGTCTCTCCTGTACTCTATCTTGTTTAATCCTGCCACCCCCTCCTACCTTAAAGAGCGTTTCCAATTCCTTCACTCTTCACATGACCTCAATCTGCGTTCTTACCACAATCTTTTGTTGAGTACCCCTTCCCATTCCACCAATTTTTACAGTTCCTCCTTTACCGTCCAGGCTATACAACTATGGAACGGTCTTCCTGTAGAGGTGCGATTAGCCAAGTCTCTCCCTATTTTCAAGAAAATGGTAAAAAAACACTTCCTCTCCGAAACATTATAATATTATTTGTGTTGCATACAAAAGTTTATATATTCTATTATATATTATGTCGTAAAATGTATATATGTATTTTATTTAAAAATCTTTATATATATTGCATATGTATTGTATTTATTGAATATTATTTATTTTATGGAATACTATCTGTATCTGTAAGTGTATTAGAACTTAATAAATATTTAGTAATACTTAAAATAGATAGATAATAGTTTGATGAATAATTTTAGTTTTTAAGCAAATCAGTTTAATTTATTGGACATCTACCGAACATGTTTTTAATCCAGCAAATCTTTCCATTAATGGGTTGTCTGGAAGAGATCGCTCTTAGTGATAAGACCGCCAGTTGTACTTTGGCTTTTATACCGATATTTTTTGTAATTGTTGTTTTTATTTTGTAATGTGCAATAAAGAGTTTTATTATTATTATTATAATAAGACTGTACCGAGGTCAAAACTGTACATTGAAGAAAAAAAATTAAAACCGTTGGAATATGTTTTATTTTCGATATTGAAGCCAGATTTGTGCTTTTTGAAAAAAAAGTCTGTCTGTCTGTATGTCCTCACTGTCATCACGTTAATTCTACCGGACAGATCTTGATCAAATTTGGCATGAATGTAGCTTATACACCTGGCCAACATATACAATATCATTTATCCCGGATTTCACAAGGGTTCCCACAGGAGCATCAAAAAACCATAACCTTTTAGCGCGACGTGGTGTATAGACACGCAAAATTTAGTGATGCGGGGTGAATAGAAACATTCCAAACCAAATTTTTACTAATGTATGTATTGTATTACTAGTACGCGCGAGTAGTTTGCTTTCTACATCGCGGTATGATTTCTTTTTTTCTTTGTTATAAAAACTTCAGTTCAGACTAAACTTTTGTGACAGTTCGAAGACTGTCAATTATTTAGTAAATACTATAAAATTACAATTTTTTTAGACCTGCCTTCTATGACTGATCGGCTACAAACTCTCACACAATCACCAACGGGTCGCCACCGCAGCGCGAAACTGCTATCTATACTGCTATACATACTTACAAAAGATATTCTCATTTTGAACTTAGAAACATACATACATTCATAAACTCACGGCTATAAATCCCTTTATAAGGGGCAGCCAGAGCCGAGGAATTAGACATTGGATGTGACTTAGAAACTTGGTACAAAATGATTCTTATGAAATATCAAGTACATAAATATTTGTAAAGAGATTTTTGACATCTCTCTATCTAGAAATTAGAAATTTGATGCGATTAACTGTTATAACCACAACAAAAACGAATATATGACATTCATCTATCGATCATTCATGAGTATACTAACGGCTATAAATCCCAAAAAAGGGTAGCCACAGCTTCAGAGATAGTAATTCTTTATCCACTTTTGGAAGTTGAATGGGGAAATGGTAGTCCAACAGGTCTCCAACTGCATCGCCCAATAATCACTTAAAAACCCTCAATGTTTTTTATATCTATTACAACTAATAGAAAAACAGAAGTTAAGATAGTGTTTTGGTATTTTGGATGTAAACTGGATGCAACAAGATGTAGTCCACGCGGACGTAGTCGCGGGCAAAAAGCTAGTTAATAAAATAAAAGAGTATAATACTAAAGAAAAATTTCGACACCAGCGGGAATCAAACCCACGACCTCCGGGCATAGCCGCTCTGCCAATTGAGCTATAGTGTCAAGTGTGAAATTCTTCTTTCCTTTGTTTCTTTTACACTTTTAAGAAGTGTCAGCGTTCCCTACTTTTTACTAGTAATTATCCTATTTATTAGTAACTATCCCCACATAAGGTTTTCATCAATAAAACATTATAATTATGTGATAGTTTGGCGTTTTCAACATTTGCATTCTATCTATAAAGGTAGACAAGTGGCCTTCCGAATTTGTAACAAATGTAGGGAACGTCAACTACTTAAAAAGTGTAAAAGATGATACCCAGATATCGTAAGTTCGATTCCCGCTCGTGTCGAAATTTTCTTTCCTGTATTCCTTCTTTTAAAATCCATTTTTTTTTCACCAAGCATCCCCACATTGTAAACAAATCTCACTATTTCTCACTATCTCGCACAACCTTATAATTTCTTAACTTCTGATAAACCTAGTTTTCTCTGCTTTTATGCTACTTTTGCCCAACCCCTTCACTACTGAACATCAGCGTAGGAACCATTGCTGTATTAGGCACTGCCATTCGAGTCTATTTAGAGAACTTCTGGCTTGGCTTCATACTGTTCATGGGTCCATTTTTCGTGATTCCGATTAACTTATCGCTCAAAGAAGAGACATGAATAATGAATGTAAAGGAAGCAAGAGAGGTTTGTCAAGATCGTACTAAGTGGCGATCGATAGTCTCTGCCTACCCCAATGGAAATAATAGGCGTGAGTATAAGTAAGTAAGTTGTCACTCAAATTCGTTCTAAAATTCTTCAGGAGCACTTTTATTCGTATATTTTTTGCTTTCTTATTTACCTAGTAATATTAAATGTAAAAAAAAAAACTTCTTTATTTACTAAAAATACAAATTTACAATTTAAGTTTACATTTGCCCTCGCACTAGGCTAAGCCTGTATCGCGAGGACCAATTTTACTTAACACATATAAAGTTTAAATTCAATATAAATTAAAAACTATATTACAAATTTTAAAAAGATTTTAAACAAATGGAAGTAATATAAAAATATAAGGTAAAACGTCATGCAGCTGTGCTATGTGTGTGTGAGAGCGTATGAATGTGTGCGTGAGAGCGTATGTGTGTGTGTGTGTGAGGAAAGGTTTAACTTGTTACTTTCAGTAGTGCCTCGCAGTCCTCGTAACTCATGTCCAATAACATTTTAAAAACTACTTTCTTACATTCATAAGCGCTTCCGCTTACCAGAGTGTCCGTGAATTTGGACAGTTTATTATAAATAAAGGGTGATAGAAACCTAAGGAAGCGTTGGCCAAAGGATGTATTCATTCTCGGGACAGTTACACTACAGACGCGCTTCTTGCTATTAAACTGTGATGTAATTGTTTTGTTGAATTCCCTGAATGAATACATTGCCAGTCTTAAAACAAATAATTTGCGCACGCTTAGAACATTTGCTTCCGTATACAATTGCATTGTGGAGAATCTTCGAGGCTTACCCAAACAGGTCTTAAGGACTGCTCACTGTGCTCTCTCCAATATAATCATGTTAGAAGCCACACTCCCTCCCCATGCCAAAATGCAGTAGTCAAGTACAGACTGGCAAAGAGCCGCATAGACCAACTTGATTGTATCTCCATCGGCGAATTGACGTAAGCGTCTCATAGCATGGACCAATTTACGGGTTCGGGACGCAGTGCAACTAATGTAGAGTTTAAAGTTTAGATTCTCGTCAACAATCACACCAAGGTATTTGTAGCTAGGGGTCCTTACAAGACTCTCACACGAACACGATGTCGTTGGGTTATTGCGATATCGAGGACAGGACGTATCATGCGCATTGATGGGCATCAAAGCACTGGGGGGAGCTGATGCCTTTGTTTTATGGAAGCAAATGTATTGAGTTTTGGCTATGCTTAAAGTAAGTAAGTTAATGTGAAGCCAGTTCGTGATAATAGTCAAGCCCTGTTGCGCTAAGTCTCTAACATCAGGCCAGGATTTTCCGCTGAAGATAAGAGCCGTATCATCGGCGTAACATATGAGGTCAGCATTGGGTAAACCATTTAATGTGATATCGTTCACGTAAATAAGGAACAAAGTTGGGCCCAGGATGCTTCCCTGTGGAACACCGAAAGTAACAGTTCTTTCGTAGCTTCTATGACCATTGATATCAACGAACTGACTCCTGGAACTAAGGTAGCTTGTGAACCAATCTAAGGCCACATCCCTCACACCTACCGATTCCATTTTTTTGAGTAAAATTTGGATCGAGACAGTGTCGAATGCCTTAGCTAGGTCTAAGAAGATACCCAGACATTTTAGTCCGCAATCGAGGCTTCTAGACACTGTATCGATCAAAAGATTTACAGCATGTTGGGTTGATTTCCCCTGGCGAAAGCCGAATTGCTTATTGTGTAATAGACTATTGTTTTCCAAAAAAACTTACTAACCTACTGTTTATTATACGCTCTAGAAGTTTAGAGCAAGCTGTGGGAAGGGATATGGGTCTGTAGTTATTAAGAACATCCTTAGGACCACCCTTGTGGATTGGCTTCATCAGAGCCTTTTTCCAGAGTGTTGGCAAGCAGCCAGTGTAGATACTCCGGTTAAAAATATCAGCAAGGGGGCGGGAGATAGAGGGCGCAATTATTTTTAAAAGTTTATTGTTAATGTAGTCCATTCCAGAAGCTTTATTGTTATCTAATGCTCTAATCAGGTTAAGGACTTCTTCGGGGTCTGTAGGTGCTATAAATAAAGAGTTAAGTGGGGAGTGATTTTTAATTTCTACTTTGCTTGCAAGGGATTGTTGGATTTCTTTCAAGTTATTGAGGATAGTTTTTGCTAAATTGGGGCCAACATTAACAAAGTGGTCATAGACACACTCTTTCTCAGAATTTTTCCGTGAAATAAGATCATTTGAGGATGGTTTCGGTTGTGATCTTTGTGTGATTTCATTAATTGTACGCCACAGTTTTTTAGGGGACTTTTTGCTATTAATCAGTTTTTTTCTTAAAATTGGACTGTAATCTTCCTTACAAGAGTAATATAGAAGTTCCTGCAGCGAGTAAAAATTAATTTGGTAGTTGGGTTTTCTGGGTCATCGCGGTTCTGGTTGATGTAACTTGTCTTTGTGTTTAGAATACCTTTAAAGACCGGGAGTCATCCAAGGTGTTAGAATTTGCTTAGACCGGGGAACCCTGATTGTTTTGCTGTGAGTTGCAATCACCTCCGAAATTGTGCTAGAAAAAATCTCGACAGCCTCATCTATGCTTTTATCAGCCAAAATTGAATCCCAGTCTAACAGTTTCAAATCATCCCTAACTGCTTCATAATCCAACTTATGTTTGGTGTGGTTTTGTATATTGCGGGTTTTTTACTGAAACTCCTTCCATACAAAGATCATGATTCGTAAGATCTGAACTGCAGACTATTGACTCTGCCTGACAAGTTGAAGGGACAATTATGTGGTCAATGTTAGTTTTTATGTGAGTCGGTCTATTTATCGAGGAAATAAGTCTAAAGTTTGTCATGACACTAAGATATTCGGATGTGTGTGCAATCACGGCGGCTCCTTCATGGATGTCAATATTCATGTCCCCAGCAACAAACAAGAAAGGGTTACGTTTTGCTGAATTCAGGGAAGACTCTAGGGAGTCCACAAAAGGTATTATATTTTTGAAAGAAGGTGAGCGGTAGATACCTACTACAGTTAACTCATCTCCTATGTTTACAAGAACACAGTTTGCATCTTCCACTTCGAGTTCACCACCTGTTGATTTTAATGTTTCGCTGACATAAACAACCACTCCGCCTGATTTATTAATGAATTTATTAGAGTGGTAAGAAGCATATCCATCAATAGTGGGAACAGTCGGAGATTCCTGGAGCCAGCATTCACTTAAAACTATAACGTCATAATTTGTTTTCAGACGACACAATGTGATAAAAAACGAATCAAGATTTCTATTCAGGCTTCTTATGTTAATGTTTAACAATTTCATGTTATAATTATTTAAAATATGCCCACAGTTTTCAGGAGTGCTAACAGAATGACAGGTGATTGAGAAGCTTTCATCAATTTCATTAAGTAAGTTTAGGGGAGCCATTGATAAATAAAGCAAAAAATTATAGTAATTGGTGATCCTAAGATTGAAAAACAGTGTATGAAAGCTAAATTCGTACTGTGGGAAGCCGTGATAGTATAAAAAGAGGAAAAGGCACGAGTAAGAAGGGTAATTGTTAAGGCAACTTTTTGATTTTTGGATATTTTAATCGCGTGTTATTACATTATTTGTAAAGCCCGACGTTTCGAAAACTTTTCAGTTATCATGGTCACGGGAAGACTGAGGTGTTATTTGTCATTATACATAATAAAACATAAAAAACATAAAACGTTCACGCCGTTTATCCCCGAAGGGGTTGGCAGAGGTACCAATACTCCTGAACTCACATGGCAAGCGCCATCTAGTTTCCAGAGAAGGTACCCACGTTTTGCTTAGACAGTGTACTCACGTGATAGGGGGCAGGCCTATCGCCGTTTTGTACGAATACACTGTCACATGACTAAGTACAACTCAGCCATGTGGGTTTCCTTACGATGTTTTCCCTCACCGTTAGCAACCATGATTAATTAACCACACATATGACTTTAGAAAAGACAAATTGGTGTAGGCCCGTCCCAGGATTGGAACTCACGCCCTTCTGTTTTTCGGGCGGGTGTTCTATCCACTTGACTATCCAGCGACATGATAGTCATTATACAGTACTATAAAATTATTAATACTAACTACCTTCACAAAATTTTAAGTTACATTTGCGTTTAATATTTGCTTGAAGCTTTAATAGTTGGAAGATCTGCTTTGTGTGAACACACCTTCGATAAGCCAAACCATCACATGCGTTTTGACAAACCTACAATTCTAGCAAAAGAGAATCGATTGATACCTAGAATGATACGCGAATCTATTGAAATAAAGAAACATCCAAACTTCAATAGAGATGATGGTTGGCAATTACCACCTGCTTGGAACCCGATCATTAGCACAACTAAGCGAGGGAAGAACACTAGCAAGACTCCAGATAACATTAGCTCTTTTTGTACATAGCAAATATTAAACGCAAATGTAACTTAAAATTTTGTGAAGGTAGTTAGTATTAATAATTTTATAGTACTGTATAATGACAAATAACACCTCAGTCTTCCCGTGACCATGATAACTGAAAAGTGTTCGAAACGTCGGGCTTTAAAAATAATGTAATAAGACACACATTAAAATATCCGAAAATCAAAAAGTTGTTTCAATTATAATGTGCAATCGTGAAAATCTTAGAAAATACAATTGTTGAGGCGTCTCATGAATTGTGAGCATATACTGTTGGGTTGTGCGTAGAAAGTGTGAACATGTGTGAGTGGAAGGTAAGATATTTGTGTAATTTGTATAAGCTGCATTTGGTTTTTACAGTAAAACTTACAATTAATAGCCAGAAGACAAATTTAAAATATAGATTCAGGCAAAGATTCGAACATACCAAAATATTTAAAAGAAAATTATGAACAAAATACCAGCTCATCGTGCTGAACAAATACAAAAGATAAACAAAAAAGGAATTAGCACTAACTGGAGGACGATAATGATACACCGATTCTGTTGTCAATGTCCGAATTCGTGGTGATTTTAATTTGGGTTCGGCTGTCTTCTTTACGGACGTGTATATTACCTCCTTTGACCCAGCAGTATTTGAAGTTATGTTGGCGTGCTCTAACCCTGGCAGCACGAAATAACTGTCTTTTGGATTTCGTTAATCTTTCGTTGATAAATATTTTGTTTGGAGTCCGGTCAGTGATACCTTCAGAATTAAGGTTTCTTCTGCTTTTTGCAGCTTTGATGATTTCATCACGTTTTTTTGTCGGAGAAATTTAACAATGATTGGTCTAGGTTTATGTTGTTCATTATCTTTGTCTATTTGCCTTTTTGCACCAACACGAATACCTCTGCCAGATCTTGTTCAGCTATATCAGCGCCAATTTTCTTTGTAGCTAACAAAACCAGGTGTTCTAGGTTTTCGTTCGGAGACTCTGGAAGTCCAATTATTTTTATATCGTTTCTCATAGCTGTTTGATCCCTAAATTTTTCATTGGCTTCAAAAATGGCAATTTTAGATTTGAGCTCAAGAATTTCTTGACCTTGTTTTTGGAATGCTTTTTGCAATTCATTCAGTTTGAGTGCAAAATTTGTATTGAGATCCTTAATCTCTTGACGGAGTTGGCGAATCTCGTTGAGAACTGAACTGAAGCTATTGAGCAAGTATCCAATTCCATTGATTCCATATCCAATTCCAATGTTGCTCGATGAGTAATGTGTTCATTCAAAAATTTTAATCGCTTTGTGCTCAACATGTTTTCAGTATTATTTATTGGATGCGTAATATTATGGAGGCAATATAAAATTATATTTATATCAAAATAGGATAAAATGCGCGGCCGGTTATCCCAAGGGCCACCCATAAGCAGAACAACATTTATTTTTGACGAATAACCTGATTCTAGAATTAAATTAACTATATACCACATTTTGGATATGCTAGTAAAACTAGCCCAAACTAGCGTGATAGTCCAGTGGGTAGAACACTCGGTTATCGTGCAAACGACTAGTGTTCAAATCCTGGGTCGGGCCTACACCAATTTGTCTTTTCTAAAGACATATGTGTGGTTAATTTATCATGGTTGTTAACGGTGAGGGAAAACATCGTGAGGAAACCCACATGGCTGAGTTGTACTTAGTCATGTGACAGTGTATTCGTACAAAACGGCGATAGGCCTGCCCCCTATCACGTGAGTACACTGTCCATGCAAAACGTGGGTACTCTGAACACCAGGTGACAAAGTCACGTGATGTTCAGAAGTAATAGTACCTCTGCCAAACCCTTCGGGGATATTCGGCGTGAACGTTTATGCTTATGCTTTATTTAGTAAAACTATTCTATGACTATTCCTATTTACTTTGTTATTTGCCCAGCGATTCTGCGGTTTCCCTTCTTTTATTTCCTCCGTTTTTTTACATACAGACAACTTTGCTGTCGAAATTTTGTTTAAGACTTCAGGCCTCCTAACCATTTGATTCGAACCAATAGATGAAACACTTTTTATAAACAAAGTATTATTTAAGTTTTTACCTCAGGTACTCTTAACGTAAATATTAGAGAGGCAACCAGAAACAACACATTTAGACACAAAAACACTATTGCTAAAATCTCAAATGGTGACATATTGTACAGTGAGAAGGAAATGTACAATAAAGATTCTTACATATCAATGAATCAAATAATTATGTTGATTACTGATTAAAATATTTTTATCAACTAGATAATGTTAGTAAAGCTGGGTTTACACTGTCTTTGGTTTATATTATGAGAAGATACATCAAGCAAAATATTCTGATATCAGGCTTATACAGTAAAGGTCTGACTACCATGGGTACAAATCTACGGTGGCTAGATCATTGGTAGTCCCTTATGGATGTAAAGGGGGAACTTACTTACAGTAATGCCATTGATTCCAACCCTCTCTACCCCTACCTGTCCCTAGTCTCTACTATTGTCCGCTAATCTAGATGATCCTGACAAACTAGCGTTTGGTTTGGTCATAGAGAAAAATTAAGACTAAAATTGTTAATTGCAAAATTGTATATACTTTATTATTAGAGATAATAATATACATTTTTTTACAAAATGAAAAAGACTTCACTGATATTTGATGGAAACAAAATATTTTATACAAAATTCGATAATCAGTATCGTCGTCCACCTGATACTTTTACCTTATTAATATCATAAGTGTAATATTTCCTATTAATATTTAAGAATTAAACGAACTTACCTTGTGAAGTTCGATTCTAATTATACGAGTACCACGAACGAAGATGATTACCAACATTACATGCAGCAGTACGCAGTATGATGCCGTCCTTGTCACACACTTTAAAGCTACTATAAGAAAAAAAACTATCGCTGTCTCGCTCACTCCCAGCCTGCCCGGTTTGGCTCACTGTCACAGCTAGACGCTATTAATTTTAGAGTAAACTAATAACATTTTTTATTTTTTTTTTGAGATCAATTTAAGGGTTCATGCAAATGCGACTGGGTTGGGTGGGAGTAGGTAATCATCTTCGTTCGTGGTACTCGTATAATTAGAATCGAACTTCACAAGGTAAGTTCGTTTAATTCTTAATTATACTTCGTACCCCTTCCGAAGATGATTACCAACATTATATGCAGATGTTTAGAGTTTCAAAAAAAAAAGGTTTTAATAAAAAATGATTAGGCAAATTCGGATTAGAAAAATAAATACAAATTTGACCAAATACTTATAATATTATCTCATTTACACCAAAGTAAACTAAAATAGATAACAAAAAGTATTTTCCTATTAATCTTACAAATAACAATAATAACGTAACATTAGTTACGGTTTTGTTGATTAAATAGAGAATTGGCAAACTCATTACTAGTAGAAGATACATGTACATCTCGATTGTAATACTTAAGGAATACATTGGATGAGTCGCTCCAACCTGCAGCCCTACGAACCACCTGTAGGCTGACTCCCGCGCGGCGCGCAGCTGACGTAGCTGCGTGGCGCGTGCTGTGAGCCCCAAATATCTCTGTGTCTATACCACTTTTATGCAGGGTGGTCCTTTCCCAGTGTGCAAGTGTTTGCGGTCCTACTTTACTATGAGGTTTTCTAAAGCTTATAAATAGATTTCCTGATGTGCTATTTCGAATATTTAAAGTCCTATTTATATACGTTTGCAAAGCTAAAGCCGGACAAATTTTGGGATTTTCTAATATAAAGGGCAGCCTAATCAGCGGTTGGTAGGTTCCAGGTCGAGAAGTTTTTATAAGATCAACGATTTTTATTATAATACAATCACATTCAATCACAATATTCTCAATTTTAATCAGGCTTAATGTTTGCATTCGCTGAGCAGATGCAATTGCAAGTAAAGATATAGTTTTAAGAGACAAATCACGAAGATTAATATTATCATAAGGATAGAAACTACTTAAGTAATTAAGCACGATTATTGGGTCCCACGTTATGTCATATCTAGGTGTGGGAGGTTTTAATTTAAAAACACCTTTCAAAAGTCTTGTAATCAATAAAAAAAAAAAAAAAAAAAACATGTTTATTTACCAAAAACAATTACATAAGCATAACAAACCTACTCCCTAAAAAAGGGGCAGAGCCCTGTGAGCATAGGATAAGTAGTAACAATCTTAAAACTTATAATAACTTTAATTGTTTGTAGCAAATTTAGTACAAATCTAAACAATCAGAAACAATCAATATAACGGCAACCAAAGTATACATAAAATGTGTGTGTATATGTACATGTATGTGTGTCGGTGTATTGAGTGTAAGTAAATGTATACACATATATATATATATATATATATAAATAATACATACAATGATATACTATCTATGTGCAAAATTCTAAGAGCATACATTCAACAATAATACTCAATGCGTCAGAGATAATTGATGAATTTAGTAATAAGCTGACCTCATTGTATTCAGTGTACTATAACTAGCACCCGCCTCGAATGTTTCAGTAAAAAAAGTTATCACCTGTGAAACGTTGGCTTTACAATAATCATAATGATTAGTTTGACAGAAGTCCCAACATTTCCCCAAAGACGAGTTGTATTGGTTCAATGTATTTTCAGCAAAAGAAGCCATTAATAAGTTTATAGAAGCTGGTGGGGCACCTCTCTTTATCAGCGTCTGCCGGATAATTTCGACGCCACCAGGGTAAGGTCTGCATGGAGGGGATGGGCTGAGCTGAAATGTGATTTCGTGAGAAATTACCATTTTTCGGTACATCGGGTACCAAGGCTGTGACGGCCAGTAAGGTACAACGATAATGCCTTCAGCTTTGTCAGATTAAATTTTTTGAAGAACTTTACTGACCAAGCAAAATGGGGGAAATGCATAAAAATCTAAGTCGTGCCAGCTGAACGTAAAAGCATCAATTATTTCGGACTGAGGGTCGAGTTTCCACGACGCGTACCTTTTTCACTTATGATTTTGTATGCTTGCAAAAAGATCAAACTCAAGCTTGCCAAATGATTTCATATTCTGTGTAAACGCATAATCAGCAAGTTCCCATTCTGTATCGATTTTCAATAGCCTAGATGCACGGTCCGCTTCAGTGTTATCTGCTGATCTTATGTATGATGCAAATAAATGTAAGTTGCGTTGTTCACACCATTGCCAAATTTCACGAGATAGATCATTGAGGTGTGTTAACCTTACACCCCCCATCCGGTTGATGTAGGCTAAGGCTGTACTATTGTCAATTCTCATAAGGATATTACAGTCCCGTAAATGTGATGCAAATGTCTTTAGCGCATAAAAAGCTGCCCTCAGTTCCAGAAAGTTGATATGGTTTTTATATTCAGATGTATTCCAGTTACCTCCAGCTGTTTTACCATCACAGGCTGCACCCCATCCAGTGCTGGATGCGTCACTGTATATTACCATATCATAATTATTCTTTCGAATCGGATGAAAACTGTTTTCGACTTTAAATTTCCACCATTTAAAATCATTATGTAGATAATTCCTAATATGCATTTTTTTGTTATAATTTTCAGAACTGCCCAAGGCTAAATATTTCTCTCGTTCAAATAATTTAGTATAAACCCACCCATAGCTTACAGCGGGACAAGCTGAAGTTAAAAGTCCAATAAATTCAGAAAATTGTCTTATTGTACATTTTTTGTTTTAAGAAACATATTGGACTTCTATTATTATATTATTTATGAGTAATAATCCCCACATGAGGAATTCATGTCAAAAAACATTAAATTATTGGACTTCTCCTTAATACGCAATTTCTTTTCATGAGTTAAAGATAAGGTCATATTATGCGTATCAAATACAAACCCCAAAAATTTGTAGGTTCTACTAGGTAAAATTTGACTTTTATTGAAATTTATAATAAAGCCTTAAGATTCTAACAGGGCTATGGTGGCGTTGACATTCTTATCACATTCTTCGAAAGATGAACCGATACAGCAAAAATCATCTAAATAGTTAACAGACATATGACCAGCAGAACGTAATTTATACAGTATTGGTTTCAACAGTTTTGTGAAAACAAAGGGTGCAGTACATATACCGAAGGGAAGAACGTTAAATTCAAAAATATTTGAACGCCACTGAAATCTTAACTTTTTACGATCCCCAACATCAATATTAACCAAAAAGTAGGCGTCCTGGATGTCTATTGTAGCCATGTAGTCATTATGTTCTATAAGTTTCAAAACCGTACGGTAATCCTCCATTTTAAAATGCTGAGCGTCTATATACCTATTCAAACCTTTAAGGTTTAATATAAACCTATGCTTACCATTTGACTTAGGAACTGTAATAATTGGTGAAAGATATTGGTCTTGAAATGGTATACAGGATGAGATAAATTGGGATTTTAATAAATCCGCAACACAGTCGTCAATAATTTTTGTGTCTGTTTTAGAACAAGACTTGTTCTGAGGTGATTTGTATTGTACTGGATTTTCAATAAACGGAATTTTATAGCCTTTGACCCATGACAAGATCGTAGGGTCATTTGTAATGCTAGTCCATTGTTTATAAAAATATTGCAACCTGCCAGCAACAGGAATAGGTACCTCTGAATCGGAAGTTAGGTTCTCCTCCCCCGAAGACGTTGCGTGGTTCTCGGGTTGTAGCTGTGCCGGTCGCGCGCCGGAGCTGCTGGCCTCCTGAATGGCAAGGGGTTCGCTCGCGGCTCGGCGGCTGGAGCTGGCGGCGCCCCCCTCACGTTTAAAGCCCCCCGACGAACTGTAGATGTCTGGCCGTTGGTGACTGGTTTGGGCTTAGGTCGATTACCTAGAGTCGTTGGCCTAAGTTCCATTCCGGACCTCGAAATCGCTTTGGATGATTTCAAGTGTTCGGCAAGATCAGAATCAAATAAAAAATCATCTATCTTGGTGTTTTTTATGGTGTCTCTCATTTCCTTGTTAAGAGTATTAATAATAGAGTATCGCCTCGGTTGAGACTCTTTAAAATGATAGTCACACAACAGGCGGCCAGCATCACTTAACGATTTTATAATTTCTGGTGAAACGTCGTCATTTCTTTCTTGTAATATAAAATTCAGGGCTTTACCCAATGCTGACAAACAACTAGCTAATTGATTTTGCTTGGTTTGTGAATAAACATCTTTTTTGTTATTTATTTCTGTCAGCGCTGCCTTGATTTCAAGATTGAGTTTAGGTGCCTTTATATTCGGACAGTTCTCTGCAGGTAGATATAATTTTAACAATTCGGATCTATTTTCTTTTGATAAGCCATTTAACAAAATGCGTTGCCATCTCGAAGCGACATCCTTGTGCAGATTAACACCAAAAGACTTTTCCGAAGTAGTGTCCTCTCCCAGCATATTTAAAATATCTTGATTTAATTCCGAACATTCCTCAATGTCATCAGTACATTCCTGTTGGGACTGGTCATCTACTTGAATTTCATCTGAAACGAATAATTCGAGTAAAGCATCTAACCATATAGGTTAATAGCAAAAGGGACACCTATCCATATAGGATACACGGTAACGCTCAAACGCGATATACGCGGAGCTATGACGATATATTTTGCAAGGGGGTAGTTGCTCAGCACACGATATACGTGGAGCAAAGTTTAAAACTCAGCCCGATTTACAGGGAGTAACGAGAAACAAGTAGGTGCTCAACCAATGAGGTTATATTGTACTACGTACATAGAGCCGGCAACGCGAGTTCACTGTTTGTGACACGAGTTTGAGCCGGCTGGCTCAACCTTGGTTAGTCTGAGCCGGGCGCTTGCCGTGACGTGACGCGTCGAGAAGTTTCAGTTTATTCTCAAAATGCCTTCGTGTGTGCTAAGATACTGCACCAATAACTCAGAGAAAGTAAAGAAAATACATGGAGTGACTTTTCACGGGTAAGTTACCTATTCAGTCAATCATACGCACAAGTTACAATTATATTATTTTATTTTGCAACAAACTCCCGCGCGTTCGGAGTCAGCGGCCATACTTCGGCGAAATTCATAGACTAACAACATTTTATGTACGTACAGATGTGACACTATCAACGTGACACTTTAAAAGTAGGTAGTATTTTGTTGTGGTGCGGGACTGCGGGATGATGATATCTGTAGTTAAATTTTATTTGAATTTTTTTTTAAAGGTTTCCGCGGCCAGGCCATGAAAAAAGAGAACTATGGATAAAATTTGTTCAAAAGGAACGAAGTGAAGAATTTTGGTTGCCTTCGGCCTATTCCCGCATATGTTCGAAACATTTCAAAGAAGATGACAAGTACACCACAAACACTGGACGAATTTTCTTAAAGAAATCAGCCGTACCCTACGATAGTGTAAGAATTTTAACAATTATCTTTATATTGAGATTTCTGTAACTGCGACTTCTGTATGACGTATACAGGATGTAAATAAATGTCGGAAATATTTATAGGGAATATTTATTTCATGAAAATGAACAACTTTTCGAAGGAACCAAGTTCGAAATATGAAAAAACTTTTTGGACCTCCCAGACGGCCAGCTGATTGATTTACTATGGAAGGTCAAATTTTTTTTTTCATTTTTCGACCTATGCTCCTTGAGGAACGTTGTTCAGTTTCATCAGTAGAACACACTCTTAAAATATTTCGGACTATTTTTTTAATACGCGGACGAAAGTCTAGTATATAATAACGTATTTTTGATAATCTCCTTTTCAACTGCTGTTTTTAACCAAACCAAAACAAATATATTATTTGGACATCAAAAAGTGCTGAATGCACATCAGCTGCACATCAGCGTATGTCAGTCTATGTATGTTTGTATTCCACTTTGAACGTTGTTTTTTCCTAAATTATAGGTTTTTTTTTAATAATGAACCTACGGTTAAATAGTTCAATACATACAACACATAAAATTGTGACCCTTTTTCTTTTCAGTCAATAATTTCTGGTGAACCATCACCCACTAAACAAGAAGAACCAATTTCTGAACCCGTAAGCAGCTCTGAACCAATTTTTGACACTCCCAGAAAAATTGTACTGAAGAAAAAATTACGTAAAGAATCAATGGCCAGAAAGAACCTTGCTGAAAAGTTTAAAAAAGTACAACGACAAAATTATTATTTAAAGAAAAAATGTGCTTCTTATAAAGCTATTGTCCAAAATTTAAAAGATAAATTTGGTTTTGATTTAAATACGACTAATCATTTAATGGCCAAAGCAGAAATTGTAGAATTACATAAGTCTTTAATAAAAAAAAATACACAGAACAGACACTATTTACTATACACTGCACCTTTACGTAAATTTGCTTTAACATTGCATTATTATTCGCCAGCTGCGTATAAATACGTTCGAGAAAGCTACAATAAAGCTCTCCCTCATCCAAGAACAATTTGTAGATGGTATTCAACAGTTGCTGCGGAACCTGGTTTTACAACGGAAGCCTTTAAGGCATTGAAGTTAAAATGCGAATATAATGCCAAAGCCAATAAACCTGTTGTTTGCGCCTTAGTGTTCGATGAAATGGCGATCAGGAAGCAGAAACTATTCCATAATAAAAAAAAAATAGGTGCAGTTAATTTTGGAGCAGGCCCTATGCAGGGTGAAGATGATGAGACTGTGGCATCACAAGCTTTAGTGTTTATGCTGGTAGCCCTAAACGAAAATTGGAAATTGCCTGTAGGATATTTCTTGACGGCTGGTATAAATGCCGAAACAAAGGCAAATTTAATTAATATATGTTTAGAAAAATGCCACGAAGTTGGTGCCACAGCTGTATGTATCACTTTTGACGGCTGCTCGGCAAACATCAGTGCTGCTGAAAAATTAGGTTGTCAGCTATCTGATGTAAACAATATGAAGACCTACTTTTCACATCCGTCTACTGGAGAAAAAGTATGTATATTTTTAGACCCATGTCATGTTATTAAACTTATCAGGAACACTTTTGAGAAGAAAAGACTTTTGTTCGATGATAAAAACAAAGAAATAAAATGGCAACTACTAATTAATCTCAATAAGCTTCAACAAAATGAAGGACTTAGATTTGGTAACAAATTAACACCTCGTCATATACATTTCCGTCAACAAATTATGAAGGCAAGCTCGCTACACAGCTGCTAAGTATGAGCGTAGCAAAAGCTTTATTTCTTTGTGATGAAGTTTTGAATTCGACTCGGTTTCAAGATTCTTCAGGAACAGTGAATTTCATAACTTTGATGAATAACTTCTTCGACGTTATGAATTCAAGGAAATGTCATTTTTATGGTTTTAAACATCCTGTGGATAGCAAGAGCAAATCCGAAATATTTTCTTTCTTGGATAATGTAAAGTCCTATATACTGGCATTGCAATTTCGTTCAAAATCAAGAAGAGTAATAAAACGGAGAAATGAAGTTCCTAGGATAACAATACAAATCACAAAGTCAAAAGTAGTCGAATCTTCTAACAAAACTGGTTTTGTTGGGGCTCTTATTTGCATTGAATCGCTTAAGACTCTTTACAATTACACGGTCGAGGAAAAGAAGATGCTGAGTTATATATCTACCTATCGCTTAAGCCAAGACCATTTGGAGTTATTTTTTGGTTTAATTAGAAAACACGGTGGTTATAACAATAACCCTAACGTTTTACAATTCAGAGCAGCTTACAAAAAAACACTTAATCATCTAGAACTCCGTTCTACGTTTTCCGGCAACTGCATTCCATTGGACAATTTTTCAATTTTAAATTCATCGTCATTAAACATAATAAATAGCACGTCCCATGCTAACCGACATGAAGAACAGCCGTATGAAGTTTTACAAACGACGCGATCACTGCCATCCGATTTGGAAGCTGAAAATAATTGCAACCTTTTTGCTACAATGTTTGAACAAGACACTTGTATTACTTGTGAATCAAAACTGATAGTAGGTTACATATCTGGATATGTGTCTAGGAAATTAGCACAAAAGATAAAATGTGAAGAATGTGTTGACAGCCTGTCCACGTCAAACAAACTCCCACATCACACATTAATAACAATAAAAGATATGGGTGGTTTGTGTTACTCCACAGAAGACGTGTACATAATATGCTTGGCTACTGAGAAAGTTGTGCGTAATTTAATAAAGCAAAGCGGCGGGAAAGGTTTAGCCTCAAAATATGACTATAATTATATAACGGTGAACACACTAAAATATTTCATTGGGAAAGAAATATTCGTAAATTTAACCCAACATTCAATGAATCAGCCATCAACATTAAATCATCGAATCCATTTAATAAGAGCCATAATAAACCAATACACAAAAATTCGATTATATCACGAAGCGAAAACTGATCAAAATGTAGATTACTTCACAAAACGACAGAAACTAACGAAACTTATACTATTTAAAGGAAATTAAAATAAAACATCACTCATTAATGGTTTAATGTTGTTGCCTGATTCAATAGATATGTATAATCCCTGTTTATACCATCCTACTACGCGTTTTTAAAAAAATTATTATAAACAATTTATTATTAAATAATTGATATTTCGTTATAAGATTTCATTTGATTTCAAGGAAACTGTAATATTCTAATAATTAAAATACTGTGACGTAAATTACTCTTTTTATTTATTCCCTAGTTATTAGTACTCACAAACAGTATCGAGTAGGCAAAATACATAATATGTCGCATCTGCGCGCGATACTCATTATCTATGAGAACAATACCCCCACTCCGCGCGTCCCGCGCCCTGCCCCGCTGCGCGCCCACGTGCAATGATTTTACTGGGAATAGCTCCTCTATGTACGTAGTACAATATAACCTCATTGTGCTCAACACGATTTACGTGGAACTACTCGGTTGTTACACTAGTACACACTAAAATAATGTCTTTCTTTCTTTCTTAAATATGTAAGAAGCATGAAATGCGTGATAACTTATATGATAAGTAAAAATAAGCCATCGCAAGAATATGTATAGTATAGCATTTAGCAGTGATTAAGTTAGAGTGGCGGCGTATTGTACCAAAGGACAAATGACATGGCGCCAGCTTGTCTATATGCGCGTGCGCGGAACAATAATTTCACGATAATATAACAAATTACTTACCGCAAGTTATATCTATATCGTTGTTAGATTGCACTGAACAGTTAGTAGGTGAGTCGTCGTTTGGAAAATCACTTTCAGAACTTGACGAAATTTGCCTACGTCGTGTTTTCTTTTTAAGATGTTCTTCAAGTTTCCTAATTTTCTTCCTTATACTATCATAATCATCGTCTCGCGATCTTTTCTTTCCACCCATTGCGAGTTGAAATTGTTGACAATAACACGTACTTGGGCATTTTTCAAAAGTTTTGACCAGGCGAAAACAGCATGTCCTCTGACTTTACACCGTAATATTTACATTTTAAGTCATTTATATCAAATATGTGATATATCAAATGAAAGGAAATTTAAACACAAGTAATGCACAATATAAAAAATACATGAAAAGGTAACGAAATATGAGTAATTAAAAAAAATATGACGACATACCCCCCTATTTTTCGATGTCTCACGCAACTTTGCACACTTTCATGTGTCATATCTCAGAATTTATGTATGCAAAAGTCACCGAAAAACAGGAAACTTTTCTTAAAAATGGCTTTGTCATGCTTTCTAATAAACGTTTTTATAGGGTTTTCAAAGAAAAATATTGAAATAATTAAGAAAAACTGTTGTCCACGAATTCGGGTATACCGGAATTTCCATCAAGTAACGGTAGGTTTTACCGTCTTAAAAAATAAATTTTACCAAATCTAAAACGTTTTTTAGGTCTAGCAACTCACTTTTAACAGAATGAAATCGTGACTTCCGGTGTTCTAGGAGCCTATGGTTTGTTAAAACCGTTTTCCAGTTGCGACCTGACATAGGACCAAAATTTTGCTCCCGTAAGTACGATTTTTTGTGTAAAGATATTATTGTTTCCACACGAACACTTCTTATTACCGTTCGAACGAAGTATTTAGGTATCATTTAAAAGAATGGAAATGATCGAATATATTGTATTTTGATGTATTTTAAGGTTTTAATTTTTAAAAATGGACTTTCGTAACGTCATGATCATAACGTTATATACAGGCGGAATGATTTTCATTACTAACTGGAACCATAAAGCCGCGATCTCATTGCTATAGTTATCGTTTACTACGTATTTGCATTATATGAATATTTAATAGGTTATCTGGTTCGGACTGTTTAGTGTTATTTAAAGTAGTTCTGAAGAAGAAGAAGAAGAAAATGAGCAGGGTACCTACCTCATTTTCTTTTCAGATCTACCTTCTGCTTTATTTTGTGATTTCAACTGTTCTAAAAATGCAAGTTTCTCTAAGAAGTATGGAATTGTTCTATATATTGTAAATTTTTCGACTAGTTTTGATTTAAAACTCCTCACAAATAGACGATGGCTACAGAAAGTAACACTTTACTAGCAAGCAGGTGTCATAACTGCAATTATAACTTTTAATAGTTTGTGATACAAATGTTACATTGTGATAACGAAATTCTCTATAGTCTAGGCACGTAATTTTACCTACATACTTTTGAAGTCCGAAACTTAGTTTTTTCAACTTTTGGTAGGACAGGGTATTTATTTATTATATAATTGTATCCTTATTGATGTTGCTGTACTTTTAGTATTTTGACTGATTATTATTTTGATATAGTTTATGATAGGCGCAATACATAGCTTTGTGAACGCAGTCTTATATTCCAATTACTAACAAGACATTTCCCCGTCGTAACTATCGTGCTGTGATTTAATTAAGAAAATACCATTTGTTTTTGTATTTTTATAAGATTATGTCTGATATTAAAGCTTGATGATGCTTATTAATATATTTTCTATCGTTTGTTCCAAGAGCTAGTTGTTAAATATATTGCATGTTTCTTAAAAACGTGTTAAAAGTTGGTCTATTGTCAGAAAAGTGTTGCTTACTGGAGGTAATTTTGTTTTAATTTCATGAAAATAATCATGGCACAGTCTTTATATATGTTAAATTAGTTGATAACAAAGTTAAGTAATATAACTTTAAATAAAAAACATAAAAATATTACAGCTTTTTATTAATATCAATACATTTGCAACGTAACGAATAGGAACTTTTCAAGTGCTGTTTGATGTAGAAAAAAATATTTTCTGGTCAAATTATTTATTTAAATGCCGAACTGTTATATTTTTTGCGAAGTTTAATAAATATTCTATAAAACTGTAACGAATTCAACAATGATATTAAATATTTGGAAACCGGAATTCCGGTTGCGTAGCGGGCCATTTATTTGAAAAACGCCCACTTGTGACTCGGACGACACAAAAACACGTAATGGCGTCTAGCTGTGACAGTGAGCCAAACCGGGCAGGCTGGGAGTGAGCGAGACAGCGATAGTTTTTTTTCTTATAGTAGCTTTAAAGTGTGTGACAAGGACGGCATCATACTGCGTACTGCTGCATGTAATGTTGGTAATCATCTTCGGAAGGGGTACGAAGTATAATACAATTCCTTATTCCCTACAATGGCTTATGTTACATAATACATCAAAATATCATTTCTTAGAAATTATTAATTGATAATTTGCTGTGTAGTGTCGGCTTAGAATAACACTACCTCATTTCTGCCGGTGGGTGTACGTAAGAGTTCGTACGTGAGTTTATTATGTATTAATTCGTTTATCGAGAAAAATGACTACATTATACTTGATTTATATTTCATAACTGAATAATATAAAAAAGTCGTAAATAAGAATGCGACTTTCATTTAAAAAAATATTTGAAGCGGAGTTGAGAATTTATAGAATAAATGTGTAATTAAAAATTTATGGTTAAAAGAACTTACCTAAGTGAATTTCTACCAAAATTATATGAAATGTTACATCCGAAGAGATTTAGTAAAACCATGTAGTCCGATCCAGGATACACTGCATGGTCACACCGTTCAGAGCGAAAATAACGATTTTTCAACTCATTCCGTTCACCAATCGGTCTCTCGCCCTCCAATCTCGTTCCTATGTTCGGTTCTTCATTTATTTTAGAGGTATCTTAGCTGTGAATTTGCAACTGAAGGGTTAGATAGGTTCACCTTTCTCTGGGTTAGGGTGGGTACTAAATCTCTTCGGATGTAACATTTCATATAATTTTGGTAGAAATTCACTTAGGTAAGTTCTTTTAACCATAAATTATATTTCAATGTTACATCCTCAAGATTTAGTAAAACCATGTAGATGTTTAGAGTTCTGGTTGCAAATGATAACATGTATTTGGTTAAATAAATTATTGCAAACAATAAAATTATTACAATTAAAGGTATTGGTGAAAGTCCATTTCCCATTAAATTTCAAAGTATTTAAAAACTGTCATTTACTACTAAAACTAGTATAATACCAAAAGTCAAAATACATATTTTGTTTATCACATATAGGATGATAAAAAATAAAGCTATACCAAACAGGTCGACTAGCCAGTCTATCTACTTGCTTTCTTGAACTACCAATGGGCATCCCTGATCAGTACGCAGCCAAAAAGTGTTTATGTCATTGTAAATGTAAAATGATTAACGAAAATTTCTTTCAAAATAGAAAGATGAATCTTTGTAGCCAAAGTATTTGAAAGAAGAATTAAAATACATGTAGCAACTATATCTTGAGATCTATACAAGAAGATAAGAATGCTTTCTTAAATTTATTTTTAAGAATAATATTTATAAATTACTTATACTCCCGAGATTAAAATACAATTATATTTATATGCTTAGGAATAAGTCCAAACCAAGAGGAAAGGTTTGATTTGAATTTGTCGCCAAACTGTTGTTGGTTGATTAATTTAAGACATTAAACTTATTAATTAGTGCACTCTGTATTTGATACACCATACCTATAGAGGTATAATAGCACTTACTATTGCCAACCATATATACATGTATATATATATGACCATACCATAGTTAACAATATTTTAGACGATTTCAGTAGAAACTGCTTAACTAATTCGACTAGAAAAATAATCAGAACAAGACAGAATTAACAATGCTTTCTTTTTGTTAGACTTTTGGTAATAGACATTATTATAATATCTTTAAAGTTTATAAGATTTTCTTAAAGATATTTTCTTACTTAATAAATAAATAAAAAAGAGAGAGCCTTTGAATTTGTTAAGGCCAAAAAAAAGTCTGTATTTCTACACCTTTATTTTATATATGTCGAATGTGCAAAAAAGGGAACATTGAGAATTGCAGTTTCAAGGTACAAATGGAATGAAAAAATATTATAAGCATGAAGATCATGTTGCAATCAAGAATATTATTGTATTAAAATTAAATATAACATATGTATAAATATTATACAATATGTTTTGCTTGTGATGTAAATAGGTATATTTATGACTCGCCTTGACAGAATATGTGTTTTAGTTATACATAGGTTTACGAAAATATTGTTTGGTTGCTAAAAGCGGCGATCGACAGTCACTGCACACCCAAACGGGAACCAATGGCGTGAGATATGATTGTATGTATACATACAAAACAAAAAACGATAGCATGCTCTCGATTACTATCCAATTAAATAAAAGTAAATTATTGACGTAAGAAATATAAGGGAATTTCATACCTACCCTGCTACATACCTGCGATATGCTTTTGTATAGTAATATTTCTAAAACCAACTAGATTCAAACCCAATAAAAGGGAACTATCTGCAGTTCGTTTTGACCTCATATGACCATGAAAAGACCATAGACATAAAAATGACCGCCCTTGCATGCGGATCCATAAGCAGTTATAAATACGTTCTGCAAAAGGCGATTCAGATAAAATGTAATGATAAAAGTTTAGTGTAAAAACTTCCAAAGACCAACTGCTTTTTATATATAATTTTTATATTAGAAAATTATTTATTTAAATATGTAGAAATATATGAACAAGTAACAAATTCAAATTTGTATGTTGGCAATTGCAAACACGTAAGTGGTTTTGCGATGGAGAGGTTTCAATTGTGTCAGTTATGCTATTGGAGCCCTGTATTTACTAAATACCAACAGAGACATTCGTAAAGATAAACGGTAAAGGTAATGGTCTAGAAGGAAAACGATAAAATTTATCAAGTTTGTGAAAACTACATTTTTTCGTGTTCTTTACTTTTGGTAAAGGCATACGTACAATTGCTAAAAGAAACAAAATGTAAGATTCCTTTGAATCTATTGTGTTATTCGAGATGATTCCCTTATGATCTCTGAATGAATTTCTCGGTTTAAGAACTAATCTACAATCTCAATCACACATATATGAATATTTGTATATAATACATATATTTCGTTTACAACACATGAATAAAACGTTTCTGGTACGTGGCCCTCAAAAATTTCAAAAATTAGTTGTAATAATGAATTTTATGAAAAAAAATTCTTACACCCTTCCACGACGTCATAATTTACAAAGATATGAATGGATCATCAGCATCATCAGCACCTATGTGCATTGTGACGACACTGAGTGTACCTGTGAGCGTCTAGCAGGTGGCGGCCGGCGGCGGTGGCGGCGGCGGCAGTGACGCGACATGTCCATCACGGTCTTCATCACGGCAGGTACCAGCACAACCGTAGCGAGCGGGGACAGTTGCGGCGGCGGTCTTGTAATGCCATGTGGGCATCATAATTAGACAGCAAGATAGTCCGTCGTCTTTTGTATGTGGGTAATAATGAAAACTATTTTAATTTTCGTTTGTGAGTAATAATGAAAAACATTATTACCATGTGATTATTCAAAATAATGATGTTGATTTATCCATAACAAGGTTATTGGATATGTAACTAAGAGCCAAAAGGCAATCAAAGCTGATATTGTGTTTGTGATTTTTCCAAACTATTATTACGGCAAAGTCAGCACCTCAAGTGAAATTCACTGAGTAGATTATCAGGTACCTGTCGATATACTTACCATCATACTGTTTCATGTTAATCCTGCTGGGATATATAACCCCAATGTTCAGAGAACTCGTCAGTGATGGGAACTATGGTCGTCTCGACCTTTAGGTTCTTCTTGCTTGGGTACGTCATTCGTACTGGTTCGTATGACACATTATTTTCCGACAACTCAACGTTTTTATAGTAAAAACTTACGGTCGGTGCACACCGTATTATTTAATATACATGTAGTAACTATTTACTGATTGATGATAATGCTGAAATGAATAAAGCTACTTTCTGGGAAGTATCTCGTACAACCACTTTAGGAAAGCGCATGCCAATTGATCTTCTGGATAATATCTCGTATTACCTCTTTAAGAAGATTAAAAAGTTGTCGATGTATAATATTATTCATTGTGATAACGTACGGTAGGTGCACACCGTATTATTTCATATACATGAAGTAACTATGTACTGATTGATGATAATGCTGAAATGAATAAAGCTACTTTCTGGGAAGTATCTCGTACAACCACTTTAGGAAAGCGCATGCCAATTGATCTTCTGGATAATAACTCGTATTACCTCTTTAAGAAGATTAAAAAATTGTCGATGTATAATATTATTCATTGTGATAACGTACGGTAGGTGCACACCGTATTATTTCATATACATGAAGTAACTATGTACTGAATGACGATAATGCTGAAATGAATAAAGATACTTTCTGGTAAGTATCTCGTACAACCACTTTAGGAAGGCGCATGCCAATTGATCTTCTGGATAACAACTCGTATTACCTCTTTAAGAAGATTAAAAAGTTGTCGATGTATAATATTATTCATTGTGACAACGTACGGTAGGTGCACATTGTATTATTTAATATACATGTAGTAACTATGTACTGATTGATGATAATCCTGAAATGAATAAAGCTACTTTCTGGGAAGTAGGTATCTCGTACAAAAGAAAAGTATTTAAAAAAAAAAATCCTTTTGGTATAACACCTTATCACGTTTTGAAATTTTAGTAGTTGGTTATACATATTAATCATGTCACCTTTTGTGGGATATCTTGTAAAACCAGTTCAAGAAAATACATTATGACAATCAATGTTCCTTATTATCTCTTTAAGAAAATTTTAATATTGAACATCTTTACTGTTTTTATGATTCATGACACTTTCTACGCTGTATCGCGTAGGTAAAACCACATTAGATATACATTACCTCAATCTTCTGGGTAATATTACATTACTTATTATCACTTTAATAAGACTAAAAAGTGGGTCATTGATAAAGTTAATTAGAATTATGTCACTTTCTGCGCAGTATCGCACCATTTCTTAAAAAGGTGGATTGAAGAAAAAACTGTATAAGTATAATAACTCATTAAGGGGCTTAAGAACATAAAATGATTATATTACTCACCGCCATTTTTGCCGCCAACTATCAAAAATGAATTTACATATATAGTATTTCGGAGGTAGGTCCTTGTCAATTCATATATTTACTTGAACAGTCATTATACACTGGCATTTTCTAGCTGAAAAGCTGAAACTGTATGATTGTAACAATTTCTATTTTACGGAGACGAGACGTGTTTCCAATGCAGCACACCTAAAAAGAATGAAGAACCGAACCATGCTATGTTGTCTTAGTACAATCTGTATGATACGCATAGACACTAATGCCGCCTAGCCCAGAGCCAGTGAAAACTTTTTGACAAACGTCAGTGAACTGTCAATCATCTGTCAATTTCAAATAAAATTTTCAAACGTTTTCTCCTTGCTCCTTGCCTTCTCGCGTGTTTGTGAATTTGCATTTTGGATTTCGTTTACGATATTTTGGCTTTCCTTTGGACCTGATTAGCTTCCCTACATATTCTGACCCCTGCATACCCTACGGATTCTGTTATTTGCACTTAGTTTTGACCTTGTTTCGAACGCTTGATTTTACTGACGACAACTTTGTATTTTGGATTTGGACTTGTTTTGCCTACGATTTGGTTCAGAAATAATGTCTAAGATAAAGTGTTGTGTACCTGGTTGCGATGTTGTCGGTGGATTTGGTAAGTAAATACTTAACAACATTTATTTTTTTCCGATTGAAATTATAACCATAAACGCTCACGCCTTGAACAGTGGGGGCCTATATCCCATTCCACGGGGAAAGACATCTGACAGAACCCTTATTACATTGGAGTAAGGGTAGTTTTGTTGTTTGTATCAGATGTTTTTCCCTGTGGAATGATACATAGGTAAATCTGTACTAAGTGATGGGTTACTGTACTACCATACCACCATGCTAACCAGCCTTGAGAAGCTAGTGAAGTGGCGGCAACAATAGTAGTCTATAGTGAAGTGTTGACAGTGAATTCTAAAAGAATATTTCCCTTTCAGTACTGGCAAAATTACAATTAAACCATAATTTCAGCTCCAGTTCAAAAAGTGTACCTATATGTTATTATTAATGTAATTTTCAGGTATCCCTTTACATCGATTCCCAGATCCAAAGAAGAACAATGCTCTATTTATGAGTTGGATGAAGTGCGTTGGCAGTGACTTAAATACATTGGATCCAAATTATATATTCAAAAATAGAAGAGTGTGTTCAAGACACTTTGATTCTGTGTACATATATCCACCTTCGAACAGATTGTGCAGAATAGCTGTGCCATCTCTTTTTTTACCAAGTATGTATCTTATACCTGATCTATCTCTAACACTGACTTATTACATGGACCACATTCCATCAGGCATTATTAATAAGCGCCGGGCAAAGTAATAAATGAATCACTTTGCCCATCGCTCTTGGGCATTATTAATAATGGCCGCTTCTTATTAATAATGCCCAGCTAATCAATTTGACCGTAACATATATATATTATAAATATTTTAAGTAGGTACCTACTAAGATTTAGAAATATATAATTATAAAAGTTTGACAAATAATTTTTTATTATAAGCAATAATTTATTATTCCAGGTGATGTCATAGAAGCTGAATTAGCCAATCCGTCTATCAATATTGATCAACCAGTTGCTCAATTGGTCAATCTATCTATGGATACCGATCAACCTGGTCCTTCAAATGGTATGTATGCTTTTATAATTTCTGTTAGTTTAAAAAAAAATAACTTAATACTACACAGTATTAAGTTATTTTTTTTATTATTTTTATTTTTTTTGTCTATTCTATTTCTATTCTCTGTGGGGGTGTAAGTACCTGCAACTGGCTCTCGAATGGAACCTTTGTGCATATCCCCAAGGTCTAAACTGCCTTCCTAAGTTTGGCCCATTTCCCATCACGCTGTTCCACTGCGGGTTAGAGGGTTCACATATCTTCACCGTAAGAGTGATGGTATACATTGTACTTAAATTCAATGAACCCATTGGTACATGTCAGCGCCGGGATTCGATCCCGCATCTCTGGCGTGAAAAGAGGGTGCTTACTGCTTACCCGACTGAGCTACCACCGCTCTGGGTGTCTCAAAAGATAGTATGAATTAAGTGTGGTAAATAATCTAATTGTTGTTCAGAACTATAAAACATAAAATGTTACAATTAAATATTTCAGTGGAGGAATCAAATACAAATGCAGTATTGGAAGTGCCAGTTCAAAATCTCAGAAAGGAAGCAACCCATATGACCACAAGTGTTAATCGTGAGTATAATAATATTTAGTATTTTTTTTATAATATTATAACAATAGGTTTAATGCAATGATAAAAAATGTACTATTGGTATGTAGTACTTATGTAGTATTAGATAACTAAGTAAATTTTGGGTCTGCAATGTTTTCCTATTTAATGTAAAATTTAATTAAACATCATACAATCTTAAATAAGTAGGTTATGTAACCAGTTTTTTTAACCCGAATCATGCCAAAACTGTTCTTGTATCAAGAAACCATTGCTCCCCATGTTTCTTTTAACTTGTATGGTTGTATTTATTCATAACTTAAATATTTATAATTTTACTACTACTTTTAGTACTTTTGTATTTTCATAACACTCACGCTTTGTACTAATGAACTCCCTTGCGGGGTAAGAAGAGGTGCATTGCTGCTCCCACTTTTCGCCAGTGTTATTGTATATATAATTAGTCCCAACCCAATGTAATAGGGGCGGGCATAATACTATTTTTCGGGCACATCGAATATATATATATGTTCAATTATTTAATGTAAATTTCCTTACAGGAGTTCCTAAAATACACTGTGACAACAAAGAAGAATTATCATTCCGAAAACTCGTAGCCCAGTTACGTGCAAAATTAAGACTTTTAAAGAGACGAAGAAATATAACAAAGCAGCAATTGAAACTATCAATGAATCTAAAAAAAAAAGAGCAATTCAATGCTATGTTTGATGGATTGACTGAAGGAGCACGCACTTTTTTTGCAATGCAACTAACGCAATGTGGCAAAAATATTAAAGGAAGAAGATTCACATTAAATGAAAAAATATTTTGCCTGGCTTTGTACAAGAGGAGTCCCAAATGTTACCGTTTTCTGAGCACTCTCTGCATATTGCCAAAAAGGGGGTACAATACAAAAAAATTTGAGGAAAATGAATTTGCCAACAGGTATTGATAAAACATTGTTTGCAGAGTTGGCAAAAAGAGTGAAGCAACTTCCTAAAAGCCACAGAATCTGCTCATTGATATTTGATGAAATGGCACTGGCACCCGGGTTAGGTTATGACAGAAAGAATGATAACATTGTTGGTCTCACCGATGACGGCGAAATAATAAAAAAAGAACTATGTGATCACGTGCTGGTATTCATGGTCCGAGGAATAGTAAAAAAATTTAAACAACCTGTATCATACACCTTTTGTCGTGGTTCAACAAAGACTTATAGTCTTAAAAAACAAATTAAACTTGTGATAGAAAATTTGCAAGAAGCAGGACTGCAAGTAGTTGCAACGGTGTGTGATCAGGGTGCTACCAACAGAGCTGCAATAAATAGCTTGCTGAATGACACTAAAGCGCAATATATAAAAGATGGAAAAGATTATAGTGATGGTTTTTTTAAAATTAATAATAAAAAAATATTCGCGCTATATGACCCACCACACTTATTAAAAGGTATTAGAAATAATCTCCTCACAAAAGATTTAATATTTAAACAAGATGGCCAAACTAAAATAGCAAAATGGAGCCATGTGGAACAATTGTTTGAAAGAGATCCTGGCTACGATGGACTTAAATTGATTCCCAAACTGACTGCTCAACATGTGAAGCCAAAACTCATACCTAAAATGAGGGTAAAGCACTGCACTCAAGTATTCAGCAGGACAACTGGAGTAGCGATGGGATTCATGGCAGGTAATAATATATTAATAAAAAGATATGTATTATGTATATTTGATCACTGCCTGTTTATGTATGTTACATGTGTTTTTTACACCCGACGCAAAATGAGGGTTGTTATAAGACTGACGCAATTAGACGACCGGCCCCCATATTATGTATCTTTTGCGACTGACGATTGTGTCGCAAGTTGCAATATAGTCGCTGTCAAAAGTGTCAAATCGCATACAAATTTATGACATTGACAGCGACAATCGTGCAACTTGCGACACAATCGTCAGTCACAAAAGATGAGCCGAAGATCCCGGGTTCGATCCCGGCCGATATACCTATGTTTAAAAACAGATATTTGTACTCGGGTCTTAGGTGTTGATATTTATAAATAATATGTATCAATCTATGTATTTGTGTAGACATATCAGCTGTCCGATAACCATAATACAGGTTCTGTCTAGTTTGGGGTCGGATGGCCGTGTATAAGATGTCACCATATATTTTATCTTAAATAATTGAATTGTTTAAGGCAATTACATACATTGTAATAATACCTATTCCCATTTTCTATGATCAGTACTTCTTATTTGTTGAGTAAATTAGAAATTCACGCTTAATAATGCTTGTTGGATTTAGTTAAGTAAAGTTAAGATTAATTGTATAAGTAGTTATATTGCACAATATCGGAAGAGAGTATCCTAGTGTGGGGCTGGTGATATTTTAAGAATTAGTTGTCTTTTGTATACAAAAATAAATATTTCACTTCATTTATTATTATTATGTCTATCTGTATAAATATTACTTTATCAAGAGTTATCTTGCATGTTTTATCAAAATAGATTATGCAGTTCAAAAATTATGTTGTGCCCTTTTCTTATCTATAGCAGCAAATAAATATTTATATTTCTTTTTAAATAAATTCATTTTTTTATTTATGGCTTTATCAATATTCAAAGTTATAATTTTGTAAATATTATAAAGGTATATAAGGAGTTTTTACTTTTATTACAGATTGCGGAAAGTTACCAGGCGAGTGCAAGGATACAGCAGACCTCCTTATACTCTTTGATGATGTGTTTGACTCTGTCAATGGCAGTTACCACCATGTGCAGAATGGAAAAGTATACAGATCTGCTGTGACCCCTAAGTCTCCCCATCATAGGTTATGGCGAAAGTGCAAACCAGTTCTGAAATCAATGGAGTTTTGTGACAAAGCCGGCCGTAAAGTATCGGTACCGTCCATTTGCAGTTGGACAAAAACTATAGAGGGGATCGAAAAGTTATTAAAACTTTTGAAAAATTTGTGCGTTAACTCTGTGTTACTACGAAACTTGAATCAAGATCCCCTCGAAAACTTATTCGGAGCCATCAGGTCTCACGGACAATGTAACACCATGCCAGATGCACAGGCGTTTCAAGCTGCTTATAAGACACTTTTAGTGAACAATTTAAGCTCTCCACACTCAGTGGGAGCAAATTGTGAAAAAGACGGTTTGCAGTGCCTTCAGTCATTGAAGTATTTATTAAATGATAAAAATGAAAATAATGTAGCACCTTCTGCGGAAATAAACTGTGATCATATATTAATAGAATTAACAGATACTCAAGCAATGATTGAAGGCACTTCCCGTACTGATGTGGAGAGAACAGCAGCTATAGCGTACTGTAGCGGATGGCTGGTGACAAAAATACAAAAAAACGTTTTCAAAGGTTGTCCAACTTGCAAAGCCGATTTTAAGAGTGAAACCATACAAGAGTTTCACAAGAACATAAAATTTAGAGAGTATGAAGATAAAGGCTGGCTTTGTTACCCCACAAGACAAATATTTGTCATTTTTTGTAAAATTGAAAATATTGTCAATAAAGTTTTAGCAGATGATTGCCAGAGAAATAATATATCAAATTATTTACAATTGATCATAATCACAAATTTAAATTTTAATTTCATGTCTTGTGGGGAACACAAGGAAAGGAACATTGATTTCATGATGAAGAAATCTGTATTGTTTTTCATTCACACTTGGTGTAAAACTGTTAATAAAATATTGTCAGGAAAAGTAACGCATTTTGACAAAAATGATGATGTAAAAAAATCTGCACATGAATATTACAAGAAAAATAAAATTCGTAAAAAATACACTCTGTTTTATTTAATATTATGCCAACGTTAGGTAGTTAGAAATAAATAATAAAAAGTAATTTTGGTAGGTGCTGCTGAGGAGGTACTAATGATTATTTCGATGTCTTTCACATAGATGGCGCTGAATTCAGCGTTTCAAAATATGAGCAGACACAACAGTCTATTTCCGGTATTATATAGTAGTCTTTGAACCGAACATAGGAATAGGAACGAGATTGGAGGGCGAGAGACCGATTGGTGAACGGAATGAGTTGAAAAATCGTTATTTTCGCTCTGAACGGTGTGACCATGCAGTGTATCCTGGATCGGACTACATGGTTTTACTAAATCTTGAGGATGTAACATTGAAATATAAATATGTACAGTAGGGCAATTCTCGCAAGTTCGATATCACTTCTATCATAGAAAATATATCAAGTGTTAAATGTCATGTGAAAAATATCACAAAGTGAAATATATTTCTATTGATAGATTGAAACTGTATTCTCACACACGGAAGTAATTTTTCCTTAGACATTTAGACTAGAGAACGACATCCCCGCTCCAAGCGAATGAATTGAATGAAAGATTAGTTTAATTGTCATCTAAGGTCTAAAAAGGTCTTCACAACTGTCAACTTGACAACTATTCCAATGCAAATTGTGACATTTGTTTCCTGTGTTTGTTTCGCAGTATCAGTTCGTTTGCTTTGAAAAAGTTTAAAAAGTTGTATTTTTATTAATTAAAATATTGAAATGGAGACAGCAGCAAAAAAAATAAGAGCTGCATATCCATCCAGTGAGCAAAAGCACAGACTTTTAGAATTGCTTGAAGCTGATGCTGAATTAAGAACGGGAAAGTTTTCAGCACAATTTACTAAAAAAATTGCACAGCAGCGATGGCAGGCAATAAGTCTGGAGCTAAACGCCATTGGTGGAGCCTCCAAAACCTGGGAGGAGTGGCGTAAGGTAAATATTGTAACTTCATTAAAGTAATCGTATTTCCTCGGTTGGTCCACTCTTTTCGTCAGCGTCATTTTACTAATATTTTAAACTTATCAAATCAGACATATCAAGACAAGAAGGCTAAGGCTAAAAACAAAGCTGCTGCAGTGGCACGGTCGTGCAGAAAAACTGGTGGTGGCATCCCTGTACCTGAGCTAAACTTTGACGAACTACAGATGCTACAAATTTCAAATGAGTCAATAGTGGGGCATGCGGATGTTGCACAGGAATCTGCAGTTCCTATTTTGTCATAGGTAAGAATCTTATTTGTTTAAAAGTTATATCTAAAAATGATTTTTAATTAAGCAAATCTCTTCACATTATAAAGTGTATTATGCTATGCAATTATTTCTAATGAATCTTGCTTTAATTCAACAGAAACATGTGACCATAATTTAGAAAGTAACTTGAATGCCAGCACAAGTGGTGTCGGGTCAGTTTTAACATCCCTAAGTGCCGAAAATTGTGACTTGAGAGGTAAATATATAAATAGAAATATGTATGTAATTTCCTATTTCATGGTATAATAGATGTTTTTTTTTTTAGCAAGTAATGCAGAAGTTACACAATCTTGCTCAAATGTGGGCACTACAGAACCTGAGCATCTACAAATTGCATCTGCTCCCAATGTAAATGGTAAATACATATAATAAAATCATGATCCTAATATTTTCAGTTTTACAAATTTACTTACATTGTGTTTGTTTTCAGCCCCAACAAAAAACACACGCACAACTAAACTAAAATCTACCATAAATGTCGCAGAAAATTTAGTTAGTGAATTGAAAAAAAAATATATATTAGAAGAACAATTTTGTGGTGAGGTAATAAAACAATTGAAGAGGCATGCAGATGCAATGGAATAGATTGCAAATTCTTTTAAAGTTAGGAGCAATCCATATATTTAATTTATTGTTAATGTATTCTGATTCTGTTTTCATTCTATTTAATTCGAAATTATCATAAGGAGAGTAGATTCAATTTTTTTTAAGGATATTTGTTTTAATCTAATTTTTAATTTGTTGCCAACTCCAAAGATATTTTAGAATTACTGTTTAATTATGTAGTGTCAGCTTAGCACTACCCCATTTCTTCTGGTGGGTGTATGTAAGAGGTGACTTATTGGAGCTTTTAAGGGATTTTTGGGTGATGCGGTTGGAGACCTATCACTAACAACCTTTATTATACCTACCTTTTCCCCACTCAACTGTCCTAAGGTGGCTGGCTTGCCCTTCTAGGGATTTATAGGTGAGTATATGTATGTATGTCAATTTGAACTTGTTATTTATTTATTATTATTTGATTATTAACTGCAGTACTGCTGTTTATGTACATTACTATTGTAAGATATTTATTTTTTCATACACCAAGGCTGATTAGTAATAGGTTTGTTTCTTGTTGATTATTGCCTCTAAAGTTTATTGTGATTATTGAAGTAAAATATCTCTTGTTACTTGTATTATTAAGAACATATGTTTTTTCATACACTAAGGCTGATTAGTAATAGGTATGTTTCTTGTTGATTATTGCCTCTAAAGTTTATTGTGATTATTGAAGTAAAATATCTCTTGTTACTTGTATTATTAAGAACATATGTTTTTTCATACACTAAGGCTGATTAGTAATAGGTTTGTTTCTTGTTGATTATTGCCTCTAAAGTTTATTGTGATTATTGAAGTAAAATATCTCTTGTTACTTGTATTATTAAGAACATATGTTTTTTCATACACTAAGGCTGATTAGTAATAGGTATGTTTCTTGTTGATTATTGCCTCTTGTTACTTGTTTTATAAAGAACACATTATTATATATCTTAGATAGCTAGGCAGACAAACATTTAATGAGAGCATGTGATTTGTAATATTTTAATCTTAAAAATGTGTTTTAACACTTGAACTGTCCCATGGCTTTTTACTTTCCCAGCACTAGATGTCCCATAATTATTCCCAGATCACGGCTATAATTCCCTAGAAGGGGTAGCCAGAGCCAATGAATTATAAATTCCTCAGCCACTTTTGGATAATAGGTAAATATTTTTGGTGCATTATTTGTCATGCACAGATCAAGCCAGCTTTAGAGTTAAAACTATTAAATATTGAAAAATGTTTATGATTTTCTTTATCTTGAGAGTTAGTCCTAAGTAAAGAGAAAAATAATAACGAAAAAGTGATTTAAGTGATTTTTGTATGTTAAACATAATGTTTGTTTTTGTAATAAAACAATTTATATAACTCTATTCTTTATTTATTACAAATGACCCATGCAACTTTGTCTACAAGTAATATAAAGATCTTGTATTCATATATATCCTATATAACCCTCTATTTTACCACTTGAGGAAAGAATGTTGTTCCTCCTACCTACATAGTTTAATTGTTAAGCTGCTTAGTCCAGAAATGAGAATAGTTTTAATTACATATATAAAGTCCAAAGTTAGTTTATCACCCATAGGGGTTGAAGTTTTGGAATTCCATTTTAAGTGCTTAAATATTTGAAAAAAATCCTAGGCAAAATCCCAAGTACAGTAGTGTCATGTCAGCTGTTCGTTGATTCTATGTCATTTAGTTTTGTTTTGTTTTTTATATTTATCAATTAATGAAACAATTTTATTCGTACAATTATTTTAATAACAACACAGGAAAGTAAAAAATATAACAATTATCCATTGAATGTAATCATATGAAACAGTAAATTTGAAATAAGAATGTGCAAAATAAAGCATGTTAGCTACGTTTTACCTGCAATTAAAACGTTTATTAAACATACTTACCTTCTTCAAAGCCTAAATAAAATATGAGAGTAGCGTTACTGATTCCTACGTCGAATGTCGCTTCCGGTTGGCGATCCACCCATGATTTTCAACCGCAACTTCCGCTCCCCACTAGTTTGGTCCCACTACGCAGTCCGCCATTGAAAGTTGTGTCGCTTTCGAATCATTGCGTCTCATATTTATTGCCACCGGGCAGATTTAAAATGTTAGGCTTTGAAGAAGGTAAGTATGTTTAATAAACGTTTTAATTGCAGGTAAAACGTAGCTATTAAACAGTACTGTACCGTTCTTCAAAGCCTAAATAAAATATGAGAGACGTGTTTATTATCGCCTGGTGGGACAGAACTAGGTACTGTTAACGCCAATGTGATACAATATTAGTTCATAATAAAAATATATTGAAATTAAAAATCTTCATAAGAACTTACAATTAAGGTTTATTTACTGATACTTAGTAAGTATGTAATAGATATGTAAGCTTATAATAATGAGTGTGCTATGATTGGCTATTATACTGTATAATTTATACTATTTATAATTGATAAACTGTATAGTTTTATTGTGTAATCATATTATTTACCTATTTAATAAGTATTAGTGGTGTCGTGTATGAATAATGAGATACTAGTTTGACTTTACTTCAAAACAGCTCACGCTGATTAAAATAATGATTGTAATTAAATCCATAATTTTGGTAAATACTCATTTCTAAAATGTTATTATTTATTTATAAATGAGTTATAATAATGATTATGTAGATTTGAGTGGAGTATTATTAATGAGACTGTCAGTTGATTTAAATCAACTGACAGTCAACTGACTTAAGGTTAGGTAAGGTATAAATATACGATCTCTGTTTTTGCGGGGGCAATTGTCAGTAGTCCGTTGTATCGGCAAGTGGTTGTGAAAGATGAAATTATACGAAGTGTACCGCTATTTTGGGTTTTATTTCAAAACCTCCACACTCCCTGAAGTTGACCCTACAACTCAGAAGTGAGGATAGGCGAAAAATATCACGTTTTTCGTACTGCGCCTACGTAAGTACCCTGTTCTTTTTTTTTGTGTTTGCGTAATTAGAATCCTTGGTATGGTGAAATTGCCTTCTTCTTTATAAAATAGCATCCATAAACAGTCGTAAATAATAAAGTCTATTTCAATTGAAGGCAAGAAAGTATTTTAAAAGAATTTTCATTTATTCTCAAAAACATAGGGGCGATACATAAGAGTGTTAATCTGTTACATACTTGAGCCTGATATCTAGTCCTTTTTTTCCCGATAGCTCAGATTGTTTTTTTTTTCAAAGCTATTATCGAATCTCTGATTATCGAATAATATTGAAATGTTGGATCGATATACAGTATAGTGAATTTTCTAAAACATTTTTCGTTTATGATTGTGAGTACACGTGCGAAAACAGTACACTTTGAAATTATGACATATGGCATTACAACATCTGTTTAAAGCATTACATGTGATGCTACGATCTAACAATTCCTACTATCAGGCGTGTGGTGTTGTGTAATTAATTAAATATTTCGTGTAATGGGAATATAAATATATCACATGAGGTAGAATAGCAGTGTTATAGGTAGTTATAGAATTACGTGAGCGAGTAAGACGGGATTAGAGAAGAAATGTATCCATTACTTTTTAAATATTTATACGTTTTTGAATAAAGTTATTTTGTCATCATACTTTTACTCGCGTTTATTTAACTCAAGTGTGGTCCAGGCTTAGGACTAGCAATGTGCATGGATTCATTTGATGTTTACAAAGATTCGAAATGTATGTCAAGATAACACGATTTTAAATATCAAACAATTATCAAAATCAATCGATAAATTATATTGAACTTGATTTTAGAAATAAATTGAATGTCCCGGTGCTAATCCAAAATTATGAAAACTTAATGCATTAATTGTAAACCTAGAAAACTACAATTTGATTTTAATGTAGTAAGAGTTTTAGTTACACTGAATTAAATAAAATACATGCCTGAGACGAATGTTGACGGGATTCATCGATGTTAACCGAACTCTTTGAATACAATTTAAAACTTTTTGCTATTATAATTAAAACAACTATTGACTTTAGGATATTTTTATTGCTATCGTTTTAAGTATCACTTTCATTTGCTTACCCATACGTTCGTTACCGATCAATCACGCAGCATCACACTGCAGTGCTCTATGGTAGTGTAATGGAATGAAATGTAAGGCCATGCTAAGTGTGATGTTTGGAACGGTCGAGTAATGTGTAATGTATCAGTACGCGTCCGAGCGATATTACGTGTGATGCATTGCTCGCATTGCTTACACCATGCCTGGTTGTGAGTATCCAGGTTGTTTTTTTATATTTTGTACAACTCAACTGCAAACTTACCATAGGTTTACTACAAATTACTACTACTACTGCTACTAAAATTTTAGCAAACCTGTAAGTTTAAAAAAATAAAATAGAAAAATATTGAGGCCTTTTATGTTTATAAATCTAGTTTTGGAACATAATACGAAGGAACACATAGTTGTTTTAATACTCATCATGATGCATAATATCTTAATTATTTATTTTAAATTTGAGATAGTCACCCGCTTATTGTAGTGTCTTCATATTATTCACGTAAGAGGTAAAAACGTCAAAATCAAAATATTCTTTATTAAACCAAGTAGGTATTATACATTTTCTTCGGTCCCCTGTAAAGCTGTACAAAGCGTGTGTAAGATAATACCGTGAGTCCGTAAGAGAATTACATGACCAAGGATTAATAAAGTAACTGTTTAAATATTAGTTTGCAATACAAAGTAAGAATTAAACATTTTGAAACTTTTAACAACTACCTTCTAATAAAATAGTCAGCCGTACATTTGTTATCAGTGAAATATTTAAGTTACATTTGCGAAGGTCGCCTTACATTTCAATAAAAGAAAATTGGATTTGCGTTATACTAATTGTTAGGCCCATTGAGATCAAAGAAACTAAAGTATGTGTACTGAGGGTTGGCTTGATTGTTTACTAAGCTGAAATTTGTCAGTTTCAGTTCTCCACCATGGATCGAGAAGAGAGCAGGAGTCGTAGCCTCAGTTACGATAGATTGAGCGCAGAATTGGCATGGAGGTGCCAAAAAAAAAAAAAAAAAAAAAAAGCCAGTCAACACGGAGGTGTTGGAGATGACAGGAAGCGCTATGCTGAACGACCGTGGGTATTACGGGAGCGTGGTACCGAGGTCAATCGACAACCGTGGGTATTACGGGAGCGTGATACCGAGGTAAATCGACCGTGGGTATTACGGGAGCGTGATACCGAGGTCAATCGAGGTGAACAGGTGAACAACGAATAGTCCAATAACAGCGGAGAGGTCTCTTCGTAAGCCGGTTCGGCGTACACGAGAGCGTTCGCCTAGCGCGAGGACGAGAAAATAGCAGGGAGCGATGTTCACAGCATTGTGCACGCAAACGCGAGGGTGGATACTATTCCCAAAATAAAATAGACAGTAACCGCAGCTCTTTGGTTGGGTCGCTTAGTTTGAAACGACGTAGGGTAAATGATAATGGATGAGCTATTGTTTATTTTGTCTGAGATGCTGGCTGAAAGAGTTCAGTACGGAGAATCGCTTGATCAATATTATTACGCCAAAAACAATCTACTAAATTAATGTAAAATTAATGGGCGCCAGGATATAGATTGTCTGCTGCACGGTGTAGGGTAGGTGCGCAGGCAGCTGCTTAAACCCGAACAAGTTTTTAATTTCTTTAATACGGTTAAAGTTGGTCAATATGGTGAACATCTTGAATGATTCTCAAGGCGAAAAATTGATCGCAAATGTACTCTGCTTTTGCGATGGACAAGATGCTTCAAATTCAAATTTATTTACCGAAAAGGGCAAAATACAACTTGTAATTATTTAACTATATAAACTCAATTAATGCTAGGTAGATTTACAAATTCTTAATGTAAGGTTTTACGAATGTGTTTAATTGTAGCTCAATCTAAAATAATAATAATAGAAAACGATTTGAATTTTCGGGTAATTTCAAAAAGTTTGTTATATTTGTGTCTCCGGACTGGGCGAACCTGTTGGGCAGATGCCGGAATTTTCACTTTGTCGCGGAGGCCTTATTGATGTAATGATATTGAAACCAATATTTAATATTTACATCAAATGGGGACTACTACTGATTTAATAAATTGAATATTCTGTTTCAAAAATTGATCATAGTTACAATTTGTGAATGTATTGTTCCTGTTTTGTATACATTTTATATTTTTTGCATTAATATTCAGTATTGCAAATTAATAAGATAGTGTATTTAAATATCAATAATAAAACTAAATTCCATTACTTAAATTAAATAATATCAACAATATCAAAGATAAATTATTATAATTATGACCGCCTTGTTCACCTGGTCTGGCTGGAAAAGTCTTCTCATTTGTCAGTTCATTGCAGCGAACAAAAAAAAAAAAATATATACATACCAAGAAGGGTAATCCGAAGGATAAAAATGAAAAACAATGAAATAGCTCAAGTTCAGCTTTAGACCTGGAACTTGATAAATACTTAACTGACATCAAAGTAAATGGGGTAGCACTAAATTGCTGTGTAGAGGTTGTAAGTCACGCTCTATCATAAAACCTACTAAAGCCAGAGAGCTCAACTTTGATATGATAGTTCCAAGGGGTATACCTCTACTCAGGGCTATAGGTAGGGCTCTGATAAATCCCGTGAGCATTACAACTACAACGTAGAAGTTCAGAACGTAAAACGAACGATAAAGACGTACATCGGTGGAGACTATGTTTTATTTGTCATATAAACCAAATCAGCATCAAACATTCAATACTTTTCTTCTGAAGTTTTCTTAAATCTTAAGTAATTTTTAGCCAAAATCTTTAGTAGCTTTGAGATATCTTAACCATAATAGATATGCTGGTGTATAGGTGCATGGGTTGGTAGAGAGTGATAAACATCATAGCATAAACGTCAACAAGGGTATACCTCCTGCATACCTGTGATCCTCTCGCGGACACGATAGCTGCCTACAACGACTTAGGCATCAAGATGAACTGTCTGTGTGAATTATAATTGTCTTATTTTCGTTAATTCTGGTATTTAAGTCATAATCATTAGCACAGAATCTAAATCCATTGCATATCCTTCGGGAAATATTAAATTTTTAGCCATTCATGTCCAAATTAAGACTGTAATTATCACCATCTTATATGCTTTGCTTTGGATCCGAAATAAAAGATTTCGATGCAAATATATTATAAAACAAATAATAACTTCTATCATCACAATATATCAATTACGATAAAGTGTACGATACGGGCTAAAATGTCAAATACGTGAATTTTTATAGGGCTAGTATAGAATCCGCCACACTGGGGTCACCCACTCACACTTATTTAAGCACACCGTGTATTATTTTTGGATATCGCTGTCATCTTTGTCTTGTCAATCTATATACATAAGTGAAGCACAATTAATATATAATCTTAACATTGTTTCTGTACTTTAAAAGTGCCGCTCATCATAACTGTCAAGACTATAACTGTAGATTTTACCTCAAATCTTCGCCCTGCTTCCATTTGTTAAAAATATAATTAGAACCACGAGCAGGGGAAGGTAAAAATAAATTAAAATGGTATAAATCAAAATTATGTACATTTTACCATAGCTTAATATTTATTAGAGAAACAAACTGTACACAATATTTCAAGCAAGGATGACCTCTAAAGTTTCTACCAATAGTTATAGTATAGTATACTAATTTTGAAGTTGATATAGAAAATTGCAAATTAAAATAAGTATTTAAAACAAAATAATTGTACATCGGCTATGATATGGATAGTTTATAGAGATGAATTCGTTTGAAGGCATCAGATTGTCATCCCCACCAGACCAAGCGAATATAACAAGATTTTAAAAACATGTACATGTATAATTAATTATGATATTATTATTATTAAGTATACCTAAATAAGATTCTTTGTCATATATGGTACTAATTTTGAAGTAGGTATATTTATATTTAAAAACTGGTAATAAACATCAAATACAAAAAGAAATATATATGTAAGATTGTATGATATATATGTAAGATAATATATAAAGTTATCCATATTGAGGGAATAAAAGGGTAATTTATGTTACAAAAGTTTATTCAGTAATAAATTCAGATGGTGTAATTTAAACACAAAAGTAACAATAATCAATCAGAGAATAAATCAGAAATCGCTCAGCGTAATAGTGTGCTATGCGCGCGATTTATTAATCTAGCAACTTAAGGTATCTGGTACGAAGTATATTGACTAGGTACAAGTCAGCATAGGTACTAAGACCAAGAGTGGACGGACAGTTTTTCCGGGAGCAGAATGCTCTTGAGTCAAATCAGAAACGGGAAACTCCTTTCTATTGGCCATATGAGTTAGTTATAGCAAATCCCCGTGCAACTATTATTTTCCAAGGAAATTATTATTTTCGGTACACAATCAATAAGAGCTTATTTAGAACTAGCTTACCATTATCATAAAGCTTACTAAATAAAAGTCAAGGTAGGAAAAATTAATAAACCCTGTACATTAAATTATCATGGTCAGGCATATATAAATTTAAAAAAAGAAAAATTTTATATTATTAAAAAAAAAAAAAAAACCTAACTTAAAATCTAAAAACTTCTTCCAGTTCCTCTTATCGGGAAAGGGTACCTAAGATGCTGGAAGCGTTACCGCGTTGTATGGCAAGATAAGATACATATATTGATGGGTAAAAAGTACTTAAAATACATACTTTAACATAAATAAATTCATAATCTAAATAATTATATCATGAGAAAGTTTTAGGACTCGAACATTAAAGGTTGATCGGCTGATTCAACAAAGTCCAACTGTTTACAAAAGTATTTAAAATGAATAAATGCTCAATAAAAAAAGAAAAAATGTCATATTCGGAAAATGGGGTGCGGAATGTGAATCGGATTCTAGTATGGTAGGACGAACAGCTGAAGTTTAACCTTGATTACAAGTCCTTTTTATGGATGGTTTTCAATAAAATTAGTTGATCCCTAGTGTCCTTTGTACATCTTAAGGGTTTTAAAGTTAGAACGTCCAGTGGCTGATGATAATGATGATGATGATGAAGTTAGGAAGGTTGTCTAAATATGGAAATCTATAGTGAGGTGTTTAATACACTTATTTCGATTTTGTTGAAGCATTTTTATATAAACTTGATACATGGGGTCCCATACAGTATAATATATTTCCATAGCAACCACCATAGTAGTTCTGATTGTGACATTAAGGCTCGTACCGCGTCTTAAAAGCACTCCCTAATGACAGTCATACCTAGAAGGCAGTAATGATCTAAGCGATTTAAATAGTGAATAAATAAAAAAATATATATAAGAAAATCACATAAGTACGATATAATATATAAACAAATAATTAATAATTAAGTTATAACCTCACGAGTATGTGAGTTGTGAATCTGCCTATTCTTTTTACTAACGTATTGATCTCTCCATTGAAGAGTTGTCTGGAAGAGATAGTTTTAAGCCACCAATTGTGCTTCTGTTTAGCAGTGTAATCTTTGTAAAATGTTTTAACTGTGATGACTGCCTCCATGGCCTCGCGGTTGAGCGCTTGGTTTCGGGTGCGGAGGTCTCGAGTTCGATCCCCGGGGGGGTGATCACCTTACAAATTTGATTTGTAAGATTTGACCGAGTTTGGAGGGATATTGCAGGCTTGAATCACCTGACTATCCGAGAATTAAGATGATTCCGTGCTTCCGAGGGCACGTTGGGCCGTCGCTCCCGGCTACTGTTGCGGTGGTGGTCGTTGGTCTGCCAGCCCGCAATTGGCCGGCGTGGTGGACTGTGGCCAGATCGCCCTATGTAGGGTGGGCTGGAGCCCCTTGGTGGGGACATATATGGACTGTGAGGAGGAGGTACGTGATGAGTACCATTATGAGTTCTATTCTATTCTATATTTATGTGCTTAATATTACAATTCGTATAAATAAAAAATAAAAAAATACATTGTTAGTGTGTAATGTGTAGAATATGTAAATAAAAATATATATGTATATTGAATGTGTAAATAATATGTAAATGTCTGTAAAACTATGTGTATGATATGTGTGTGCATATATATGTATAAAAAGTTAATGCAATCGCAATTATGAAACATTAGTACGGATTAACACATTAGGACCTGTTAATTTTGAATCACTTGTTACCAGGATTTACAAGTTATTTCAAGAACTTACCTATGTATAAAAAAATATATAATATTATAAAGTTTTATTAATTCTTTAAAAATATTTCCAAAAGCGAAGGGACTCGCTTATAACAGGAAGGCCGAGCTGTAAGCTTATAATAATGAGTGTGCTATGATTGGCTATTATACTGTATAATTTATACTATTTATAATTGATAAACTGTATAGTTTTATTGTGTAATCATATTATTTACCTATTTAATAAGTATTAGTGGTGTCGTGTATGAATAATGAGATACTAGTTTGACTTTACTTCAAAACAGCTCACGCTGATTAAAATAATGATTGTAATTAAATCCATAATTTTGGTAAATACTCATTTCTAAAATGTTATTATTTATTTATAAATGAGTTATAATAATGATTATGTAGATTTGAGTGGAGTATTATTAATGAGACTGTCAGTTGATTTAAATCAACTGACAGTCAACTGACTTAAGGTTAGGTAAGGTATAAATATACGATCTCTGTTTTTGCGGGGGCAATTGTCAGTAGTCCGTTGTATCGGCAAGTGGTTGTGAAAGATGAAATTATACGAAGTGTACCGCTATTTTGGGTTTTATTTCAAAACCTCCACACTCCCTGAAGTTGACCCTACAGATAGTTAGGTGTATTAATAATAGTTTGTGCAAAACAGAAATAATAAATTTATGACTACTTTTAAACCAATATAAGTCAAGGGCTCAACGGTGTAAAAGTTGAGGTTACTCTTGTAGTTAAAGAATCACTGATAGAGTCTCTGGGTAAGATTTCCCGTCTATAATATTTACAAAAAGTATTGGCTGATTTCCAGTTTCCTCTAACTAGAATGCTATCCAGAGGAAAATTTTCAATCCATGTCTTTGATGCTATTGCAGACCGAATGCTGCCTGCTGAATCTTGTATACCAGATTTACACAAGATCTGTTTTATCCACCCTGCTAAAATTGTGCGTGATGCGGGTCTGGGAGATCCGGTAACAGTCATAAATAAACTATTGCACTCTGATCCATTTCTTCGAGGCGCTGATAATTCTATTAATCGTGTTACCCAGTAAACTGGACATAGAGCTTTGTTATCTCTATATGTTGATAATTTCCAGTCCGATTGTTTATGCTTATGCGTGTCTGTCTTAGATCCGAATAAAGGCTTCAAAATGATGCAGCCATTTTGATATATGCAATTTTCTGGAGCAATCGTAAGTAGAGTTAAATCATGAACTCTCCTGCCTGAACAAAGGGTTAATAATGTTGCAGTATGCTGGGAAGTTTCGAATAAACTAGTGGTGTCAGGGTCTTTACGAGATAAATACTCAATGACAGTATCTGCATCCCATATCGGTGGTTTTGTAGGTTTAGGCTTCTTTAATCTGATAGATTTGATCATTTGCTTGACCAAAAGGTGTTCACCTAGTGCTGCTCGGTTTTCGGGGTTTGACAAAGTCACTACGACTGATTTATGTAATAAAATTGTGCTCAGTGCTAATCCAAACACTTGATGTAAATCTGCTAAAAATCTGGCGAGATCTGAACCACTAGGTTTTAGGGGATCAACATTCTGGTTTTGAGTCCACGATATCCACCTTTTCCATGCTGGTTTATAGGTTCTGATAGTTGATTTGCGCCAGCCAGACATAACAAGATTTATTTGGTTTGAGTTCCAACCAGTTAAGTGCTTGTCCCACCCCCACATCTCCAAATTTCCATTGTCATGTCCTGGACTTTTGGTGGTGGTTGTCCCGTTGTGACGTCGACTAGGACTTGTTCCAGGTTTCTCACCGTGAAAGGGGCTGCTAGGGCGCGGTTCTTTAGGTCCGGGCGCCAGAATACCTTCTCCCAGCGAGGTACTATCAATAGATACACTCCTGTAGCGCTGTTCAGGTGTGACAGAACTTGAGGTACCAGGTGAGGTGGCGGAAAAACCCACGCTAGGGGAAAATTCCAATGCATGCTCAGCGCATCGTAAAAGACTGCTGCTTTGTCTCTTCTGTCCAGTGTGCAATAACTTGGGATCACGTGGGCTCTTTCGGAGGCAAATAAATCGATCACGGGTACACCCCACTTCTGAAATACTAGCCGAGTTAGCGTTGGGCGTAGATGCCATTCTGGGGCCATTTTTTGTCGAGATAGGCTGTCCGCTTGGCAGTTGTACCTCCCCGGCACATAGTAGATTTTCATTTCTATTTTGTATTGATCTAGAGTCTGGAGAACTTCTTTTGTCAGAGCTGTGAGTACGGCTGATTTCGTGCCTCCCTCGTTGCGCAAGTATGACACTACAGACTTGTTGTCGCTTTGAATGAGGACGCTCTTCAATTTCAAACTCTGACCATGACTTTTTAGAACCTTGAGAATTGCTATCATTTCTTTTTGATTGCAATGGAGATTCTGTTGGGTCGACGACCATTTCCCTTGAATGTCCGTATTGTCTAATTTTGCCCCCCAACCTATGTCGCTCGCATCCGTCGTTATGTAGTGTGTTGGGGGCTGTGAATGCAGTGAAGATTTCATTTTGCAGTTGTCTAACCACCATTTCAGGTTGTTCTTGCTGAGTATGTCCAATGGAACAGGTTTTTTGGTTTTCATTGCTAACATCTTGTTCATTTGGACTTGCAGTGACCGGTAATTCAATCGACCTCTTTTTACAATAAAGCTGGCAAAGTTCATCATACCGATCACTCTTTGTAAATCGGTCAGTGAAGCTTTTCCTCTCCGAAGCAGACAGGACACCAAGTCGTGTAGCTTTGATACAGTGCGTTCGGGTAGGAACTTTAAATTGTGCCAGGGATCCCACATAATGCCCAGGAATTCTAAACATTTTTGTGGTGTCTGCACCGACTTCTTTGTGTTTATTTTCCAGCCTAGGTACTGGAGTGTTTGAACTGTCAGATCGATATGGTCTTGGAGCCCCTTCTCGTTCTGATTCACCAGGTAGAAGTCGTCCAGGGACACCAATATGCGGACACCGCGGTCCCTTAACAGTTGAGCCACCCAATTTGATAGGCAGGCAAAAATTTTGGGTGCGGAATTGAGTCCAAACGGTAGGCATGTTAGTTCCATCAGTTTGTTTGCATAGATTATTCGCAAAAACCGTCGGTGACTGCGCGAGATATTTACGTGGAAATAAGCTTGGTGTAGGTCTATTTTCGCCATCCAATCTCGAGCTTGAATGAAATCTGGTACTCTTTGTACATTTATCAGGCGAAATTTTCCAGGGTCGACATAGAAATTCAGAGCTTTGAGGTTGAATATTGGCCTTAGTGTACCGTCGGTCTTTGGCCGCAAGAAAACAGGAGATACAAAACTGGGAGTCAGACTTGCATATTCTAAGACTCCTTGTTCCTTCATTTCCTTGATCAGAATTGTCATTTCTTTTGACTGTGGAGTCTGGCGTTGAAAATTTGGATGACAAAGCGGGGGTTTTAAATGGAATGGTATGCGGTACCCGGATATTATTTTCAAAATGTGGGGCGGCGCCCCCAGCAGTTTCCAGTTGTTGTAGTAATGACGAAGTTGTCCCGCACGAAAAGGCAGACTCGGTGAGTCACAATCTCTTTTTATTGTAATCTCTCCTATCCCGTCGGGATAAGGGAGAGGGAGCTCGAGCATTTTTTCCCTTATATCCTGAAAAGGTTGCTCCTTTGTTTTGTGAACTTTTCCCTTGTCTGGAACGAAAGGAATTGTCATGTACAGACTTTGTTTGTTGTTGTTGAAAGTTCTTTTTCCGCTGTGATGGTTTACTACCAGTCTTAAGCTGTAAGATTTGTGACGACGTCATGGTTCGATCAGTCTGCGTCGCAGAGTAACGATCTTTGTTGGAGGAATAGAAAACTTTTTTCATACCTCCAGATTTTTCTACAAAAGCACTAAATTTATCAGCTTCAAATAAGTTTGTGACAGAAGGTGGTATTTTTCTTAAGGCTGACTTGTGAAAATGGTCTTTGATAGATGACAGAACACCCTCTCGTCTAAGCTGAATAAGTTCAGCCCTATGTCCGCACACCATTTGAACAGCATCACTCGAGATCTTACAATAGTCGCCTTTCGTGAAAATTTCATTTATCTTTGACTGAATTTCATTGTACCCATCGCTATAATTTTGCTCGACCCAGACAAAGAACTCTTTCATGGCATTTTCCAGAGACTGACCTTGCTTTAGCAACGCGTACGAAATACCAGCAAAAGCCTTCTCCATATTTGCCGCAAATTTGTTATTGTCATACCGTTTGGTCTCTTCATTTGGTTCCAAACTCGTAAACCCCGGTGAATGGATGTATGATTTTTGTACATCAGCGTACCTAACATCACCCCAGGCAGGGTCATCCAACCGCTGCCAGTTTTTGAGCTGGTGAAGCATTTCATCGGAAGTTTTTGGAACAGCTGGTTCCATTACTTTAGTCCCAACATTTAAATTAAATTCCGGTTGCTGCCTGGGTACTGAATCTGTCATCGTGTCTAAAACGGGTACACTAATGTCAAGGTCATCGTGATCGTCAGTCTCAAATAAATCCCCACTAACATCACGGTCAATAAGGTCTTCCTGATTTGTAACCGTACTACAATAGTCTTTAGATTTGTCAAGAAGTTCTTTTTGCATTTTATTAACTACTGATATGAGTTTGTTTAACTTACGGTCGTGTTCTCTTCTTCGTCTTCGACGAGCTCGAGTCAGACGAAGAACTGCTCTCAGATTCGGAACTGGTCGCTTTTGCACGCTTCCGCTTCAACACTTCAGGATGCACGACCGTTTGTGACCGCCGCTCCTCCCTCGCTGTCTCCGATGTGGATGGATCTACCTCCATATCTGAAATTGCAGTCCTAACGGAAATAATCCGTTAGCAAGGAAGAAGTTATTTTCTTGAAATGAATTATATTTTTTTATATTTAGTTGGGTACTTAAACTACCCACAGATAACATATAACTGAAAATCATTTATTAAAACGATCTATAAATGTCTTAGACATACAGGACCATTACAGTTAGCCTTGCTTTCTGTTATTTGCAATAATGTGCGTAACACCATAAGTAGTAAAATAATAAAAATATTCACACATGTTATAATAAAACGCTAGGTTGACGTGCATGCAATGAATACTCATCGCTTGAAAGATGCATCAATGCGAATAAAGCCCGAAGGGTTTGCCAGGATCATATAAAGTGGCGATCGGTAATCTCTACCTACCCCATTGGGAAATTGGGGCGTGAATATATGTAAATTAATTGAATTCTAACCACAAAAAGCGGTCAACAGTCACCCAACCGCATCTTAATTTTTTTCGTTTATTACCGAAAATCAATTTCAAACATCGAACGGAAAAATCCGTTGTTTAAATATATATATTTATAGTATTTTAAAAATTTTCATAATCTCACAGTGCTTTATGTAGTTCACATGGATTACTCAACACGTGGTATTCAGGGTGCACTGTGCCAAAGTTTGCAGCTATATAGTCCAAAAAGTACTTACTCAGATAAATGCCTTAGCAGAATATGATTTAAACTGTTTTCAACTAAAACTTACACACTTTAATTCTTTCGACTGTAACTGTGAATTGCGACAATCGATCGAACTGAGCAACGATGTTACTCGCGCACGACCGTCTCGATCGGTAATCAAAACGCCAATGATTCGAAAGCGACACAACTTTCAATGGCGGACTGCGTAGTGGGACCAAACTAGTGGGGAGCGGAAGTTGCGGTTGAAAATCATGGGTGGATCGCCAACCGGAAGCGACATTCGACGTAGGAATCAGTAACGCTACTCTCATATTTTATTTAGGCTTTGAAGAACGGTACAGTACTGTTTAATATGTTATGTATGTGTATATCATATTATATAACTTACATTAATAAATTATCTTCTTTATATACTTATAATAAATCTGTAGAGAGGTCAATTCTGTACATGAAATATATTTTCAAAATAACCATCAGGTGGTGATTAGGGATCGATACTGATGCCAAAAATGCTATCAGTAAAATTTTTGTCTGTCTGTCTGTCTGTCTTTCTGTCTGTCTGTCTGTCTGTCTGTCTGTCGGTTTGTATGTTCCTTATGGAAACAAAAACTACTCGACGGATTTTAACGAAACTTGGTACAATTATTCTTCATACACCTGCGCAGGTTTTTGTATACTTTTCAGCAGAGTAGTAAAGGGGAATTTTGGGAAATTTTGGGAAAACTGGAGAAGTTACTCCATTTTTTAAGCTTCCGTCGCGTGTGCAGCCTCAATGGTTAAACTTACATAGAAATCATGTGTGACGGAAATATTCTTCATAAAATTATCTAAAAAAAAATTGTCAACAGTTTATGTCTATCTTTTACGGTTGACTCACAATAACACGTGTAATTCCTGATAGCTTAGCAGTTCGGAACATTTTTATTATATTTGTTTACTCTTACGTTTGTAAACCTCTCACTCATCCCTATTTTAAAAAAAATAACATTATTACCTATTCAATATAAAAAGAATCATAGAAATCGGTAGACAAACACCGAAATTATACATAAAATAAGCCACCGCGCCCGTGACCAAAACCAAATCTTCACTAATTTACATATAACATACTAGATGGCGCCAGTAGTTGCATCCTACATCACGTAATGAAATGATTTATTTTTTAGATTGTTATAAATACTTCATAGCGTTTTATTTAAAAATTTCCCATCAAACGGAAATACTGAACCGTTCATTAAAGCGCATTCAAAATCACCAAACTACACTGTTTAGGGATTGCTATAAATTTAATAAACTGAAAACATTGCGCTGAATTTCACAATGCTTGAGCAGTGACTGAAGAAAGAAACCTTAGATATTTAAAAAAACAATGCTACCCGTGCAAAGCTGGGACGATCCACTAGTCTGTTAATATGAATATATCCATGACATATTCAAACAAAACAATACACTTAAACCTACACCTATTAATCTATACTTATATTATAAAGCTGAAGAGTTTGTTTGTTTGAACGCTAGGATCTCAGGAACAACTCAATCAAATTGAAAAATTATTTTTGTGTTGGATAGTCCAGATATTGAGGAGGGTTTTAGGCTATATATCATCACGCTGCGACCAACAGGAGCAAACTATCAGCGAATAATGTTGCAAAAACGGGGATAATTATTCATACTAAGGCTTCCGTTGTGTGCGCTGTGTAAACGGTTTAAGTTACCCAAAAAAATGTGTTCAAGAATTATTTCTCTTTAAATGATCTAAAAAAATGCCCGCGACAGTATATGTCTAACTTTTAAGTTTCACTTACTATCACCATTTTTATGGTAAATTAATTTGGTCGAATTTTATGCATAATTGCCATAATGTTTTATCAACATAACATTAATCTTTATCCAAATAAATATGTTGTTGACTGAGAGTATTTAATTGAGAACAAAATTGTCCTTGACATCACTTAATTTAAATAAACATCTTAGAAGATAATACAATTTTTAAATTACTCCGTAACAAAATTTACACGCGTGCATGAAGCGCAAGACAAGACGCTGCGCTGGCTGGCGAGCGAGGTCACCTGCGCGAGAAGTTTGCCTTATCCTATTAATATTATAAATGTGAAAGTTTAGATGTTTGTGTGTTTGTAGCTAAATGAAGACTAATTCACAGAACGTATTTAAAATAAAATTTACAGGAAGCCAGATAATGATCCCAATTAACACAATAGGACACTTTTTATCCCAGAAAAATTAAGAGATCAATAAATTTTCTTAAAAAATGGTTAAACAGACTAAGAATCAATGCTCACCAAAAACTACTATACTTATAAACTTAAAATTTATAAAGTGAAAAAATTGTGAGGACACTATGAAAAACACCTTTTTTCTCATCGCATGACAGAGACCCTCAACAGGTCAGTTAAATATTTCAGTTTGACGACGTGAAAGTCTACACTTTTGACAGTACGAAGTCTGTGGGGTCAGCTATTATTTATATATTTATGACATATCCATCAATCTTTTCATACATGCTCTTTTATTCTTCGTACTTCGGACACTTGCCTTTTTTTAGCACATTTTCTATTTGATCTAAATGTGTCCTCCGAGGTTGTCCTCTACTGACATTACCTTCCACATTGGCTCTATAGATCTCTTTCACCACTTTACTGTGATACCGAACCAGTCTGTGTTTTCCCCGTTTATTCTTACACATGCACTAGAATCCTCATAGAGTGATACCAATGCACGTATAAGTTGGCTCCCCAAGCCGAACTTGGATAACACCTCCCACAAATACTTCCTTACCACCACCACCACCCTATCATACGCCTTCTCTAAATCTATGAAGGAGCAATACACCTTTTGATTCTTGGCTAACAACTTTTCAGTGATGCTCCTTAAAGAGAAGATTTGATCCATACATCCCATTCCTTTTCTAAATCCTGCTTGCACATGAATGAATGAAGCTAGAGAGGTTTGCCAGGATCGTACAAAGTGGCTATCGATAGTCTCTGCCTACCCCAATGGGAACTAACGGCGTGAGAATATGTATGTATGTATGTTATGACATACTAAAACAAAGACATGAAATTCACTTAAACCAACATCCTTAATTAATTATTGATATACCTAAAAACTAATAAAAAAAATCAAATTAACTAATTAAAGTAATTATTAATTATTCTCAAACGTTTGGCTCGCCCCAATCTTAAAAAATAATTCCCTCCATGCTCATTTACAGGCAAAGGTTGGATTATCCCAAGATTATCATCATCTAAATGATTATCTACTCCAGCATAATCCAAATTTGCAGTAATGCACATGTTGTGCAATACCGCGCAGGCATTAATAATCCTTGTCGCTTTGGGTGGAGCATAATGGAGGGTCCTGTCTTTAATAAGGCAACGGAAACGGCCTTTGAGCACCCCAGTACATCTCTCAATGGTAGCACGAGTCTTTTTGAAGCTATCATTAAACCTATATTCAGGACTATCTTCATCAGGGTCGGCTACAGGTGTTAGACACCAAGGTCTAAGTGCATAGCCACTGTCTCCTGGAAAAGAACATATTTCATTACAAACCCGACCGGAAGAAACTAAGCAACTTTAAATATGAGTAATGATTAAAAAATAAATAGAAGAAACTTACCAATAAGATGGTAACGAGTGTGCCCAGCCTGGTGAAAGTTTTCCATGAAGTTTAATAAATTTGAATTATTCCAAATAAAAGAATCATGAGTTGATCCCGGAAACAATGCATTAACATTGAGGATTTTCAGTTGAGCATCACAAACCTGTAAGAGTTTTAAGTTAAGATCATTTGATATATGCATTTATATTACACTTCTTCAATTCAATATATCATCAATTGTGATATATACTTACAAGTTGAGTATTAATGGAATGAAAGTATTTCCTATTGACATATGCTCTTTCATCAAATACATTTTTATTTGGTGGTACTATGGCCACATGTGTGCAATCTATGCTACCTACTATGCCTGGCAGACCATACATATCATAGAATTTCTGTAGAAATGTCTATAAACCTTTTATTGAACTGTGTAGCTACTACTTATAACAGAGAGTAAAGCCCTGTGGGCTTATAATTTTCTTCTTAGATTTATGTTCATTATTTTAAGCATTCCTTAAAATGCTTATTTATTTGTTACCTTGGCTTCGTTCAAGTGGTATTAAATCGATACAATAAAGAACAAATTAAAAATAAAATGCAATTACCTAGAGATATTTATTTCCGTCCCAAGAATGGGAGGAAACAGGGATTGTAGCATTTGTAATATAAAATTACGTTTACAAAGCTCAGTAAATAAGTTTATTTTATTCTTGAAAGATATTTTATACCCATACAAATAAGTTCCCTCGTAATAAACCGGAATACAACGGTAGAGTTATTTTAGTTTTTATAGTAATAAAAAATGCGGTTATGATCTAATTTTGAAGTAAACATTTTTAAGTGACAAAAATTAATGTTATTTTCATTGATAACAGTCGTTACAATTACACCCTGTATATTGTATTTATTGAATATTATTTATTTTATGGAATACTATATGTAAGTGTGTTAGAACTTAATAAATATTTAGTAATATTTAAAATAGATAGATAATAGTTTGACGAATAATTTTAGTTTTTAAGCAAATCAGTTAAATTTATTGAACATCTACTGAACATGTTTTTAATCCAGCAAATCTTTCCTTTTTTTTTGTAATTGTTGTTTTTTTGTGATGTGCAATAAAGTGTTTTTATTATTATGGGAATACTTTTAGTTTCTCGACTCTCCCATGGCCGAAACAGAAAACTATTATATATTATTATGGAAATTTATTACAATATATTTATTAAATTATTATCATTAATACCTAATATATACACAATTTTTTGAACCTAACCTTTTTAGAGGTTTTACAGACCCTCACAAAGCGGTTCAAGAAAATGTTGAGTATGGTAAGTAGCGGTAACTTGGATACCTATACTCAGGCTTGGTCGCTAAAGGGTTAAGCAACTTTCGCTTTATTAGTAATTGTTTATTCGTATGGAAACTTCACGAATTTGTGATACAACTAGCTACTTACCACAATATTAATATCATCAAATAATCGACCGTAATACTAATAAGACAACGAATACATTTACAACATTATTAACTCGAAAGACAATTCATGACATAACATAAACATAAACGTTCACGCCGAATATCCCCGAAGGGGTTGGCAGAGGTACTAATACTTCTGAACATCACGTGACTTTGTCACCTGGTGTTCAGAGTACCCACGTTTTTGCATGGACAGTGTACTCACGTGATAGGGGGCAGACCTATCGCCGTTTTGTACGAATACACTGTCACATGACTAAGTACAACTCAGCCATGTTGGTTTCCTCACGATGTTTTCCCTCACCTATAACAACCATGATAAATTACAATTCGTTAACTTAAATTCTACCACATACATATTACATATACTCACGCCGTTAATTCCCATTGGGTAGGCAGAGACTATCGATCGCCACTTTGTACGATCCTGGCAAACCTCTATTGCTTCGTCTACATCAATCAATCATATAAATAATCATATAATATATTACCACTAACATATTAATACTTACCTACCTACCTTAGATGTTTCAATACTCATAAATGAGATGAGAAGAATTTTATTAGTATTTCGTACGAAAGGGTTATACCTACCTATACACTTTTACTGTGTTATCCTTACAAATGTTTTTAATTGGCATTAACAAACTATCGATGTAGTCGATCGAGTATGTAACCTAAAGGTAGGAAATATAACAAAATGTAACAATGTTAGCACCTTATAAAACAATTACCGATGTGATACCGATAAGTGCTATGATAATGTATTATATACATTTAAGTACCTAGTTGTTTGTACCGAGTAAAAAACCTGGCTACCCATAGTACTGGGTATCCTAGTTTTGGAGCTAGAACACAATGTGTAGGTAGGTACCTACTTTCTTACAATATATATATTTTCATTTTCATTTCAATCGATGACCTCACCTGCTCGCTGGAGACCGGCTGATGGCAGTGCAACCATCAAATTAGTTCTCTTAATCCCACTGTCCGGTGACGGGCAGCATCACCGATACAGAAGTGTAGCCCTGCGATCGCCAACCGCACTGCCAAGCGTGGTGATTATGGCAAATAGGTACATCCCATGGAGAATGAACTCTATGGGCTGACGATGATGATGATTATATTAAATAATTTAAACAGCACTCAATACGAGTCGTAACCTAGATTAAGCCGGACACGTGCACACACACAAGTAAAAAATAATGCTAGCCTAAGCCAAGCACGTGTACACACACAAGTAGAAGAATATGCCAAAAATATCCATACGAATAAACAATTACTAATAAAGCGAAAGTTGCTTAACCCTTTAGCGACCAAGCCTGAGTATAGGTATCCAAGTTACCGCTACTTACCATACTCAACATTTTCTTGAACCGCTTTGTGAGGGTCTGTAAAACCTCTAAAAAGGTTAGGTTCAAAAAATTGTGTATATATTAGGTATTAATGATAATAATTTAATAAATATATTGTAATAAATTTCCATAATAATATATAATAGTTTTCTGTTTCGGCCATGGGAGAGTCGAGAAACTAAAAGTATTCCCATAATAATAAAAACACTTTATTGCACATCACAAAAAAACAACAATTACAAAAAAAAAGGAAAGATTTGCTGGATTAAAAACATGTTCAGTAGATGTTCAATAAATTTAACTGATTTGCTTAAAAACTAAAATTATTCGTCAAACTATTATCTATCTATTTTAAATATTACTAAATATTTATTAAGTTCTAACACACTTACATATAGTATTCCATAAAATAAATAATATTCAATAAATACAATATACAGGGTGTAATTGTAACGACTGTTATCAATGAAAAGTATGATTAATTATCACGTATAGAGGCAGAATTCGTTGAAAAAAAACACACTTATTTTTTTTCAAATTTTGTTAAATTTTGCACTAAGAAAGTAGTACTATTGACACCAACACGCTCTATGTGTGCGTGAAACGCGATGACAAGGCGGGCAACTCAGCTGACGGCTGCGACCCGCCGTGACCCTTAACCGGCGGCCAAATCAAATCAAGGCCAGTAAAGTAATCAATCGAACTTAGCTTCTAATATCTTCTTATTTTTTACATGTTATTATTTGACGTGATAAATTTGAATAACACTACCCCATAGTTAATACTGCGTTGGAATGCGGCAGTATGTTCAGAGAAAAATTCATAATTCGTAAACATCGATCGCCGCGAAATTCAAAATCTGCATACGTATCAAGTCGGGCGGGCTTGTCGGCATTTTATCAAAGGAACAGTATTAGTACTAAGTTAGTTGTTATTTGTAGCTCATTGTGTTTGTGTCGCTTATGATTGGATGTTACTTTGATTTTTCGCATTAATTTTCGGAGTGTGAGTTCAGTTTTAGTATCTTGTGTTGTGATTGTGTTGAGTAAATATGGCGTACACGAACCAGCAAAGTTCAGTGTTGGTGTTTTATAATGTTAATTCTCAAAATGTTCTGCGTTTTGCGCAAATAAAGGTGATAGCCCGGATCTGCCACTGCCAATCAAAACGGGGTGAGTTATTTTTATTCGTATTCTTTAGTTAACTGTGATAGAGTACAGATACACCCGTTTAGAGCCCTTTAGCCCCGAGAGAGTTTAATAAACACCAAGAACTCCTCCAATTTCGATGTCGGTTAATGAATGAATAGGTATCTCTTGCGCACTTTTTTTTATGCCACGTAAATGCATCGTTTCGAGGGTCTCTATTTGTTTTTAATTTTATTATCTTACGCTCATGAAGTACATACATTACATACATACTCACGCCGTTACTTCCCATTGGGGAGGCAGAGATGTAAAGTAAAACATAAATAGCGGTAGCTGATTATTTAGGACGACAGTTTTGTTATAATCGTCGATGTTAATTAATAGAGATAGATTTTTTACATACATATTCTCACGCCATTAGTTCCCATTGGGGTAGGCAGAGACTATCGATCGCCACTTCGTACGATCCTGGCAAACCTCTCTAGCTTTGTTTACATCCATCAATCTTTTTACTTGAAAATGTTTGAATTACACTACCCCATATTTAATACTGGATTGAAATACGAGGCAACTAAGACCACAGCCTCACCAGGCGCGGCGATAAGTTCAAAGAAAAATCAAACATAGCCGCGAAATTCAAAAAAATTTTGCATTGCTGTCATAGTGCTGTTTATAAATACGGTCACGAGCAAGTGTGCGCAAGACTAGATGGTCACATGACGCGCCCGCTGTTCTCTGTGTGTGGGTGAGACATTATACGGGTAGGAGTGTGTGCGCTAGGCTAGTGTAGATAACCACAGTTTTCCATCTGATGGAGAAAGTAAGTTTTTCTGCTAAAGCGGTTTTAATCTTTTTGTTTATTTCATATGGTGGATATTAAGCATTAAACTTTAATATACGAATTAATATTGAAGTAACAATCGCCGTCAAACTAACACGCTGTATATGCAATATATATATAAAGATTTTTAAATAAAATACATACATACATTTTTACGATATATTTAATAGAATATATGTATAAACTTTTTACAGACCCTCAAAAAAAGTGGACCGAGAAATTTTATACTCAGGCTTGGCCGCTAAAGGGTTAAGCAACTTTTCAGTAATGTAACAAATTTACTGAATATGAGTTCATGCTAACATAATGTGGATACACCTTTTTTAATCGAGTGTGGTCCGAAGGAATGCAAGTATCATGCAACAGAATGTGCTAAACCGATTACAACCTAGTCGTTTCAATCAATGCATCCTAATAGAGGATTTGGGGAAAGTCGTTCAGTTAGACCAGTAAATGATGCATTTCCATTTTTTCGGGAGAGTGTCATACAACTCATACAACCTGTACACGAGTAATTTTTAATCCTCAATTTAATGATAATCTAATTGATAATATTTTTTTATGAAGTCAATAAAATGCATATAATAAATAAATACAATGAAATGCATATCCATAATACATTACCTAGATTTAAATCAAAAAGACCTAACTGACTAAGCAGTTCTATGGAGGTTGCACACACCTGCATTACATTTTTCCATCAAGTTAAATGCGATTGCAAAATCACACGAGCGTTGGCCTGCGGCTTCGCTCGGGGCTATGCTTTATTATTGTTAAAGTAATAGGTTTTTTCAGGTAACCACCAGCTTTTCTTGTGCATCGAAAACATTAGGAGTATTACAATGTAATATGAAATAAAATAGGTTCTTAATATGGTTTAGTTTAGTAAGTACATTAATACATAAACACAAGCCCATATCCTTGAGGGGTAGGCAGAGGCACTTGCCAGGATTAGTAATTATATTAATTTATTTCCTATTTATTACATACATACATACATATGCTCACGGCTATAAATCTCTTAACGGGGTAGCCAGAGCTTTGGAACGAAAAATTCCTCAGCCACTTTTGGAAGTTGATTGTGAAAACATGGTTATAATAAATATTTTTGGTGACGGGTCTCCAACCACATCGCCCAAAAATCACTTAAAAAGCCCCCTATACCCTTAGTCACCTTTTACTATTTCCTATTTATTCTCAGTTTAATATGTTTATTATAATAAGATTTTTGAACAATATGATAAGCGACATGATAGTCCAGTGGGTAGAACACCCGCCCGAAAAACAGAAGGGCGTGAGTTCCAATCCTGGGACGGGCCTACACCAATTTGTCTTTTCTAAAGTCATATGTGTGGTTAATTTATCATGGTTGCTAACGGTGAGGGAAAACATCGTGAGGAAACCCACATGGCTGAGTTGTACTTAGTCATGTGACAGTGTATTCGTACAAAACGGCGATAGGCCTGCCCCCTATCACGTGAGTACACTGTCTAAGCAAAACGTGGGTACCTTCTCTGGAAACTAGATGGCGCTTGCCATGTGAGTTCAGGAGTATTGGTACCTCTGCCAACCCCTTCGGGGACAAACGGCGTGAACGTTTATGTTATGTTATGTTATGTTATGTTATGTTATGTTGAACAATATTAGACTATATTCGATTATAGTCATAGCCTTAGATAGATTTTAAGGAGTTAATTGTACAATTACTTTGTGTATTAAAAAAATATATTTATATTATTATATCTATGTATATTTTTAATTGCATTTTAGTCATAGTCCAAATCGTGGGCTATATTTATTAATATATCACAGCTGATGATGATGACGATGACAAATGGATGGACAAAACGTACAATATTTTATAGTCGTAGTTATTTACGACAAACTCTAATACACACACACATGCGCTCATAAACCTCGTCCGACACACCGGTGCATTGTCATCAATAATTTTCTAATAAAAACGCATGAAATTTAAAAAAACACTATCAGTTCTCTTCGTGCTTTGACGACCGTCCGAACGTTCCGACCTACGTGTGAAACCAGTGCTGAAGCTCTGCTGTCCTGCTGCTAAGTTCTGCTGCATTGCTACTACACCTACTAAAATAATGTTCGTAAGTTTACTCATTATTTTTCTTTATTTCCTCCATTAACTACCGGCTACCTGTCTAAGGTTGTCGGTCGGGCTGGAGGGCGAACCATGCTACGTTTGCTTGTTCAATTTAATATTTCATTATTTTTCAGTTCCACTTTAAATTTTTGGTACTTACCTAATTTAAAACTTTGTTTTGCAACTTCATCCCAGTGTTATCGGAAAAAAGCACACCTACCTAGGTTTCCATATTAATATTTGTATCATAAAATTATACTAATTTATTGTTGTTTTAGGTCTGACTTCGAATACGACGACGCCGCCGCCCGCAAGTCGCACGCGCGGTCATTGAGAAAGGCCTTCGAGTCGGAAGACGACTACTTTCAAAGGTTTTTATTTTCTTATTTTTTTACACTTCAGTGGCCCGGCTTTAGTTCTTTAGACTTCGTCAGTGGTAGTGCGTGTAGGGTGTTTTAGTATTTTTTCTTATAGCACTTAGATCACTCAAAATGTACGAATAATACAGCAATACTATATATTTTTGGTTTTTGTTTTCAGTAACCCTAAGAGGATCGCAAAGCCGACTAGCGCGACGCAGCTTGCCGAATCAGACGCAGGATCGACTGTACCCAGGTAGTACAATCTAGTTTCATACGTACATTTGTGATTTATACGATGGAGTGTTGTCCCTTCAGTTAACTATGTGTTTTTACCAACTTTTTAAATTATATAATTTAATGTTTTTTGACATGAATTCCTCATGTGGGGATTATTACTCATAAATAAAAGATGTTATTAAAGGAAAGAAAAATTTCGACACTGGCGGGGTTCTGTTATAACCCTTATTTCTATGTACTTAGAGCTCAATCAGCATCTCAGTCACACTAGTAATTTTCCTTAGTATATTATTGGAAGTCAGCATTTCTTTGAATAATAGTTATTGTTTTAAATTAATTCATTATTTCAGTTAGTTAGATTCTGGACCTCGCGAGACGCGCATCTTGGCTTTAGCGCCTATCAACTTAGGAAATCAGTACTTTGTTTCGTGTTGTGAGAATATTGGTGTTTTTCCTTTAATAAACTTTAGGGTGTATTTTGTAGTTTTTTTTAAAAAGACTAACAGGGTCGGCCGCCTAACAAATTGGTGTCAGAAGTGGGATTCTAGCGTGTTTCTTGCGTCGAAGAGATACCGAAGAAGCTAGAACAAAAACCAGGTCCCCTGCAAAAGTCTCTGATCGACAGTAAGACTTTGCCCATAGGCAAAGCCTGCATCAGCTACACATCACCCCAGGTCCGACGGTAAGCCTCGCCAGCCCGAGCCCGCGATCTCCGAACTCATCACCAGCGCCTTAGTCCCGTCGAGCGCCAGGCTAACTCAAGATATTCAACATCGTGTTTCTTCTGCCAGCTCCTTCAAATTCAAGCATCGAAAATTCAAATTTTGTTAGTGTCAAATTGTGTTAGTGCTAAAATTCAGTTTTGTGAAGTGAATATGAACCGACGCTTCGTCATTTACATCGTGGTACTGTAAGTTTGCACAAATTATATATTCCAGCCTTTTCGTCGAGCTGCTGCCAGGAGAAGTCTTCAAAACTAATTTTAATTTACTATTTTTACAAACTTTTTACAATTTTTTACATTTACTATTTTTTATTTTTTCTTATTAATTTACCATGTCTAAAGATACGCAAGTAAAAACTAAACAACTTAAAGACGAAACAGTTACAGATAAAGTTCCATTGTCAGTCTTAACAAAGTTTATAAAAGTCTATAATGGTGACCGTGAGTCACTCCCTGCATTCCTCACTAATTGTGAGAATGCTATATCGCTGTCCACCCCGGACCAACAGAATGTCTTATGTAAATTCATCATATCCCAATTAGAAGGCAAAGCACAAGTTGCGTGTAGCTTAAAAAGCTTTGACACTTGGAACGAAATAAAAACATTCTTAAAAAATACATTTGGAGAAAAGAAACATTCTACTCATCTATTAGTAGACCTTCAAAATTGTAGGCAGTTATCTTCTGAAGATGTCACTAAATATTCGCTAAGGCTAGAGTCGATACTAACGAGAATCTTATCCGACATCCACTATAGCTGTTCAAATGAATTAGAACTCCCAGGCCGAGTAGCGGCCATGGAAGATTTGGCATTAAATACATTTTTATTAGGTTTAAACCCATCAATTAGTAACATAGTAAGGTGTAGAAACCCGTCATCGCTAAATGAAGCAATACAGCAAGCGATTGATGAGGAAAAATTATATAATTTATCCAGGTATTCAAATCGCTCACCCAGAACCTGTTCGACATGCAATAAACCAGGTCATAGCTCTTCAGAATGTTTCCGAAATAAAAGAAACTCCCCAGTTAACCGAAATAATTTCCAACCGACATTCCATGTTAGCCCAAACTCAAATAACTCTAATTCACCTAATAATAATTTTAACTCTAAATTTAATCCAAATAAAATCTGCAACTATTGTAAGAATAAAGGTCACATTATTCAAGAATGCCGTAAATTAAAATACAATAATAGTCAACGTAATAACCAATCACTTAATAATAATTCTAGTAATTCTACAGCTAACATTAACGAGTTGACTACCGAAATTAACTCAATTAATTTAAACAGCGAATGATTCCGATTAAGTGCCGATTGGAATCGCCAGTTTTAAATGGCACTACTACCTCTACTAAATCTTTACTAAATCCACCTCGTGATTCCCTCACGAGTTTTACATCTCCTCACGATAGGAGTCCTTTACTAAATCCACCTCGTGATTCCCTCACGAGTTCTACATCTCCTCACGATAGGAGTCCTTTACTAAATCCACCTCGTGATTCCCTCACGAGTTCTACATCTCCTCACGATAGGAGTTTTTTACTAAATCCACCTCGTGATTCCCTCACGAGTTCTACATCTCCTCACGATAGGAGTCTTTTACTAAATCCACCTCGTGATTCCCTCACGAGTTCTACATCTCCTCACGATAGGAGTCTTTTACTAAATCCACCTCGTGATTCCCTCACGAGTTCTGCATCTCCTCACGATAGGAGTCTTTTACTAAATTCACCTCGTGATTCCCTCACGAGTTCTACATCTCCTCACGATAGGAGTCTTTTACCAAATCCACCTCGTGATTCCCTCACGAGTTCTAAATCTCCTCACGTTAGGAGTCTTATACTACATTCACCTTGTGATTCTCCAACGAGTTCTATAATTCCCATAGAAGGAAATCCACTGCATTCTATAACTTATGACAAAAATACTATTTCTCTGCCCACTCTTAAGCAAAGTACAAATTTACAAAACCATTTACATGACGAAAATTTACCTATATACGAAACAAATATTAATTATAATAAAAAGGTCTCTTTACCACATACTTATTTGAATTCTAGTTTCAGTACGAAACCTTTATGTTTTCTAATAGACACTGGCTCTACCATCACCCTCGTAAAAAGGTCGAGTTTAGAAATTAACCCACAATTTTCTAGAGAAATTATAAGAATAAAAGGTATTACTACCTCTGATAACCTCATTACCACTTTAGGGACATTCCAAATGGATATAATATTAAATAATGATAGCTTAAATTATAAATTTCATGTGACAAATGATGACATAAATCTTGACCACTACGATGGTATAATAGGTAGTGATCTTCTCAGCCACTTTAAAGCAAACATCGATTATTCTAACATGTCTCTTTCTATTAACAAACATTCCATTCCCATAGTGTATACGAAACCTACATATATTATTCCAGCCCGATCGGAAGCTGTTATCGAGTGCACTATCTCAAATTACTCGCCCGATCTTAGTCAAAACAATGAAGCATTAGTCTTAGATCATACCTTATGCGATGGTGTTTATGTCGCAAATTGCATTGTCTCAATCAAACCTAATAAGAAAGCTAACATTACTGTTTTGAATACTACTAACTCGAACATTGAAATCAAAGACTATGCAGTGCAGATAACACCTTTTGAACTTATTGACTCTTGCAAGATTTATAATACTAATTGCACCTATTCCCCTAAAATTAATCGCACTGACTCTGTTTTAAAACTTATTCGTTGTTCTCATTTAAACTCTGAAGAAAAACAATCTTTATTGGAATGCTGCTCTCAATACTCAGACATATTTCACCTAGAGGGTGAACCTTTATCATTTACCAGTGCGATAGAACATAAGATTAATACTGGAGACGCACCTCCAATCCATGTCAAGTCATATAGATTTCCTGACTGTCATAAAGGTGAAGTCGATAGTCAAATAAGGAAAATGCTTGACCAAAATATTATAAAACCCTCTAATTCACCCTGGAGCGCACCGATATGGGTAGTTCCTAAAAAAATAGATGCCTCCGGTAAAAAGAAATGGAGGATAGTCATCGACTACCGCCGTCTCAATGATATCACCGTTTCCGAGAGTTATCCCTTACCATTAATCACCGATATTTTAGACCAATTGGGACACTCCAAGTATTTTACAACGCTAGATTTGGTGAGCGGATTTTGGCAATTAAAGATGTGCCCTGGAGATGCACAAAAAACCGGATTCACCGTTAGCACCAATTCCGAAGTCTCCGGTCATTACGAATTTACCAGGATGCCGTTTGGATTGAAAAACGCTCCTGTAACTTTCCAAAGGCTCATGAATACCGTCCTTTCCGGCCTTCAAGGCCTACATTGCTATATTTATTTGGATGACTGTATTATCTACTCCCACGACCTTCATTCGCACATATCTAAACTTCAACTCGTCTTTGAAAGACTCCGAAAATTCAACCTTAAATTGCAGCCCGACAAGTGCGAATTTCTCCGACGCGAAGTCGCGTATTTAGGCCATATTATCACCGATAAAGGTGTTTCTCCTAATCCCGAAAAAGTCAAGGCCGTTTCCGAATTCCCTATACCACAAAACACTAAAAATATAAAATCATTCCTTGGTCTCGTCGGATACTACCGACGCTTCATTCAAGACTTTTCGAAAATTACTAAACCTCTAACTTCTCTTTTAAAGAAAGATGCTCCATTCATATGGGCTCAAGATCAAGAATATGCCTTCCAAAATTTAAAAGATAAACTCACTTCAGCTCCTTTGCTTCAATATCCCGATTTCTCTCAACCTTTTATCGTCACTACCGACGCCTCTAATTATGCTATAGGTGCAGTGCTATCCCAAGGCCAAATAGGCAAAGATAAACCGATAGCATATGCTTCACGGACCTTGAACAAACCCGAAGGTAATTACTGCACCACAGAAAAAGAACTTCTTGCGATTATATTCGCCGTAAAAACTTTCCGACCCTATCTTTTTGGCCGAAAATTTAAAATCGTAACCGACCATCGCCCTTTAGTTTGGCTCTTCAATGTTAAGGATCCTGGAAGCCGACTTATTCGTTGGCGTCTCAAATTAGAAGAATACGACTACGAAATAGTATACAAACAAGGCCGTCTTAACTCTAATGCCGATGCACTATCCCGTTGCCCCGTTAATGCTATTCATCATAATAATTTACTTAATTCTAGTTACGAAAAATACTTTAAGGATCAATTTACTAAATCTCTGCCAACCCCAAACACTATTATAGAAGAACATTTAGAAAGTTTACATTTAAGTAAGTTAAAATTAATCGCTTGTCCTATCTCTTTAGACTTCGACTATTCTATGCCCAACTCTGAAGAAATATTATCTCAACTAAGTAACTCAGCAGAATTGCTCCACTCCGAGCGAGAACCTTATACAATACAATTGATTAGCGATAAGAATAAATTATACTATTTTTTATACACGAAGGTACACCATTATGAAGAAACTAAATTTAAGGATATTTACAATTTACTAATTTTATTAAGAGATACTATATTAAGAGACCATACAGATTTAACCGATATAGCTCTTTCAGATTTTTCTGACCCTTTTTCTAAGTTACCTTATATTAAAATTTATAACATGATATCTCATGTTTTCCATGATTCGAACCTTAAAGTCCATATATACAAAAATCAAATGATTTATCCAACTCCCGTAGAAATACCTAAAATTTTAAAAGAGAACCACGACTCTGTTATTGCTGGTCACCCGGGTTCTAAAAGAATGTATAATAGAATAAAAGCTGCATACTATTGGAAAGGTATGCGTTCCGACATTGAAGATTACGTAAAGAAGTGTAAATTATGTCAAATAAATAAACCATTAAGACTGTCCAATAAAGCTCCGATGGAGATAACCTCAACTTCCACTAGACCATTTGAACGTCTAGCTCTCGACATAGTAGGCCCCTTACCCGAAGCAGGTTTTCAACAATTTAAGTTCATATTAACCCTACAGGATGATCTAACAAAGTTCACCTCTGCCTACCCCATGGTAACTTCAACTAGTAACGAGATAGCTCGTAACTTAGTTCATTTCATGTCTCTTTTCGGATTCCCCAAAACTATACTCACTGATTTAGGTACATGCTTCACCTCTGAATTATTCAAACAACTAATGGAAATATTAAAAATTAAATCTCTTTTTACTACTCCCTATCACCCCCAAACCAATGGAGCGCTTGAACGCTCACATGCTACCTTGAAAGAATATTTAAAAGCTTTTGTAAACGAAAACCAAAACGACTGGCATTGCTATTTATTTACAGCTATCTTATCTTATAATACTACACCACATTGTACAACTGAGTTTACCCCTTACGAACTTTTGTATGGTTATAAACCCCAGATCCCTAATTCCTTATATGAAACTAATAATAACACTACATACGATGAATACATACGCGCTCTTCAATATAGAATGCGGTTCAGCCGCGAGAAAGCTATCCAAAATATTTTAACTAAGAAAGAAATATCTAAACGATATTACGATATTAGTTCGCATGAAACCAATTATAAAACAGGTGATATGGTCTACCTAAAACATCACCACAAACAGCGTAAAGCCCTAGCTCCTATTTGGAAAGGTCCTTACAAAATAATTAAAATCCACAATAAACATAATGTCACGTTACAGATAGGTCGTAAATCCGTTAAATACCATACGAACCAAATTAAACCTGCCACATTATAACTCAAGAATTATTATATTTATTTACAGAGCATTGTGCTACAAATGCCACGCAGATTCCAAGATAACGCCAATTATCCACAGTCCCGGAATATACTTTGAACCTATTACTAACATACGTTTTTATAACAATTATTGGAAGATAATTACTCACATAGATATAATTTCTCTTGAACCGTATCTCAACAATATCGAAAAGCTATTACTAAATACTGAAAACTTATGTAATAAAATAGAATCACATGATTTAATTAATTGTAAAGACGTTTTAAACCCAAACGAAATATTATTACAAACTAGTTATCTTAAATTGCAATCCTTATCCCATATTATATTAAACGACAACTCAACACATAGATTTAAAAGATCTCTCGAATTCGGTGGCGAGATCTTAAAATTCTTTTTTGGCACTTTAGACGCCGATGATGCGAGAAAGTACGATGCAGCGATCGAATCCTGCAAAAAGAGTGAATCCGAATTGTTCCATCTAATGAAAGATAATATACATATAATTCAGTCTACAATTAATAATTTTAACTCCTCTATTTATAAGCTTAACCAAAATGAAATAAAATTAAACGCGCAGATTGACCACCTAAACGAGGTGATATCCCAAGTGACAAAATTAGATGATATGTTTTATTATATAACTAGGATTAATAGTTTACTAAATATAATAGAAGGTTCTTTATTATCTATATCTAATTTGTTAGACACTACTCTTAATGCTATTTTATTTTCTAAGCTTAATATTTTACATCCTAGCGTAATAAGTCCTTTAAATTTATACAAAGAATTAGTTAGGAATAGTAATCAATTAAGTAAGAATTCTGAATTCCCAGTTCAGTTAAATATCAACTCTATCCACTCCTTAATAGATGCGTCTACATTAAGTTCATATTATTTTAATAATAAGATTGTTTTTATTTTGCGAGTTCCGTTAATAACGAACGACAAGTTCATTGTTTACAAAAACATTCCTCTGCCTACGCCTCATCAAGATAAGACATCGTCAACTTTTGCTTTGATTCAACCTTCTAATAACTATATCGCACTGAGCGATAACAGATTGTATTATGCTATGTTAGACAGTCTAGACAAGTGTAAAATTATAAACAACAACTACTCTATATGTGAATTAATATCCATATTTTCAACCGTAATTAATCCTACTTGCGAATCAAAACTTTTAACAGAAATTATTATGTCTCTGCCTACTCTCTGTAAGTCTAATTTAATTTATGGTGATGTCGATATTTGGCAGCGACTACTTAATAATAAATGGATATATGTTCAATCCATCCCAAATAAGCTAACTGTAAAATGTAATGACAATATTATTGATTATTCCATTGTTGGAACCGGCACAGTTAAATTAACTGAAGAATGTATTGGTTTTTCTAAAACGATTCAATTGTTACCAAGTAATAGTTACTCATACTTAATAAACTCTCCTTTAAATGTTAATTTCGACATTACAAATGATGAATGTTGTAAGAAAGAAAAATTTAATCATTCTTTATCATTTTTAACACCGATCAGTTTGACGAAAATAGACTTAGATTCCTTGAAATACGCTGCACATGATTTGGATAATTTAGAGAATGAAATTAATAATATGGAAAAGGAATCACATTTTATAAAATATAGCTCTTATTATTCCTTTGCAACTTATATCGGTGTATTCACTATTATGTTGTATTTAAGCTACAGAATATATAAATGTTTTAAAACCAATCGTAATTCAAAATCTCAATGTTGTATACAAATATTCAATCAATGTCATAACAAGAAATCTGTAAAGAACAAATCCTCTGTTTCAAACAATATAGAAATGTTCGAAGTATCCTCATCCGATGATGATAATAAATCTTTAAAGTCTCTACCAGCCCCTTCTAAACATTACATGTCTTCAAATAGAAATCTCAACTTTTAATACTTAATGTGTATTGTCAAATACTTCATGTGTTACGACTAATTCAATAAAATTTATTTTATGTTAAGATTTTATTAATTTTTATTACTTAGAAACTAATTTTAAATGTCATGTGTTTATTATTTCTGTCATGTACTATTTCGATTTATGTTAAACTGATTTCTAAAGTTGATTCGATATTTTAGTAACTCCGCTTCACCCTTCAAGGATAAAGCTTCGTCAAAAAGGGGGAGCTGTTATAACCCTTATTTCTATGTACTTAGAGCTCAATCAGCATCTCAGTCACACTAGTAATTTTCCTTAGTATATTATTGGAAGTCAGCATTTCTTTGAATAATAGTTATTGTTTTAAATTAATTCATTATTTCAGTTAGTTAGATTCTGGACCTCGCGAGACGCGCATCTTGGCTTTAGCGCCTATCAACTTAGGAAATCAGTACTTTGTTTCGTGTTGTGAGAATATTGGTGTTTTTCCTTTAATAAACTTTAGGGTGTATTTTGTAGTTTTTTTTAAAAAGACTAACAGGGTCGGCCGCCTAACAGTTCGAACCCGCGACCTTCGGGTATACGCCCCCGTCGCTCTGCCAACTGAGCTACAGTGTCAGTTGGCATCCAGCGCGAAATTTCTCTATCCTTTGTTTCTTTTTTACACGTTCAAGTAGTGTTAACGTTTCCTACCTCCGAATTTTAATAAAAATTTTAGCGACGGGGGCGTATACCCGAAGGTCGCGGGTTCGAACCCCGCCAGTGTCGAAATTTTTCTTTCCTTTAATAACATCTTTTTTTAAATTATACCTTATATTTATTCCTTCTGTAAAGATTTTGTATTATTTTTCCAGCTTTACGTATAGATAAATAACAGTTATTTCTTTCTATTTCAGAAACAAAAAGAAAGCACCGTCGAAGTCAGCTACCGGCAAGCGTCATTGCGATTCGGACGACGAGTCGGTGCCTAGGTAAATATATTTGTATTTTTCATTTATTGAAAAAAAAAAAATTAAAAAAATTTCATTTCTTAATATGTACTTGTCCGTGTTCCCCACAGTTGACCTTATACACTGTTTCATATTTAAAATATTTATGTATGTTGTGTTTTTTCAGACGCAAAAGTAAGGAGGTCAAACCCAAGGAGACCAAGCGCAAGGCACCGCCGCCGTCGAAGTCAAAGAGGCCTAACTGGCGAGTCTTCGATTCCGACAGCGAGGAGGAGTCTACCACCAGGGCGCCGCAGCAGCTGCGGTCGAGCTACACCAAGCGGGTCGCTGACGGAGTCGTGCGCCGCTCTGCCCAGCTTGAGGGAGGGCTATTCTTAGACCTCAAGTTATACCAGGTGGACGATATTAAGAACATCCACCCACGCAAGCGGCACGAAAAGGCGGTGTAAATCCCGCTTTGTAGAGGAGGGGTATTTTTTCCCTGATAAGTTAGATTAAGTTTGTAGACAATAAAATATAACATAGCTATTTGTATTTTCTATTTACTAGGCCTCACGAAATATTAGGTAAAGCTCACCCCACTGCTAGGCATTTACATGTTATAAGAGTCTTGTCCACTGCAGTTATTAGGAACGCCCACATTTACAGGCATTTAGATATAGGTTTTACGGATTTTTGAGATTAGGTACTATTAGTTATTTCAATTTACTCTAACCATTTAATACACAAATTCAAATATTAAATTTATACATACATAAAATATCTAATCCAATATGCCTAGCAATAACATGATATATTGTTCTGTTTGCGATGTCTCAGTAAAAAGTAGATCTTTTTCCTCATATTTGCGAAGCACTGTACATAAAAACATAAACATAACATATAAACATAAACGTTCACGCCGTTTATCCCCGAAGGGGTTGGCAGAGGTACCAATGCTCCTGAACTCACATGGCAAGCGCCATCTAGTTTCCAGAGAAGGTACCCACGTTTTGCTTAGACAGTGTACTCACGTGATAGGGGGCAGGCCTATCGCCGTTTTGTACGAATACACTGTCACATGACTAAGTACAACTCAGCCATGTGGGTTTCCTCACGATGTTTTCCCTCACCGTTAGCAACCATGATAAATTAACCACACATATGACTTTAGAAAAGACAAATTGGTGTAGGCCCGTCCCAGGATTGGAACTCACGCCCTTCTGTTTTTCGGGCGGGTGTTCTACCCACTGGACTATCATGTCGCACATAAAAACAATAGTGCTGTAATGAAATGTGATGGAATTGAGAAAGTGTCAGCCGCATTTCGTAACCGCATTGCAACTTACAGGGTGAGGCCGAGCTCGGACAGCGACGACGCTCGCGGGTCGAGCCCGCCGGCCGTGTTTATTCGCTCGCTACGTAGCCGTGTTCGCCATCTAATTGATGCACGACTTGACTCTTTTGACAGTGTAAAAGTCAATTTTGAACTGTTTGCAGAGTTTTCTCTCCCAAAAAATGATAATTGTGAACTTAAATCGTTTGCTACAGGGAATATTATCATTCATAAAAACTATGATTTCAATGAAATATTTAAAAAGGTTGTCGAAAAAATTGTTGCTAGTATTGATGAATTCCAGGAAAGGGATAGCGGTTGGGCCTTTGTTGCCAATTCTTATCTAGAGGTTAACATTAACAAATATAATCCTCTGCGGGCATCAGGGTTTATCGACCTACTGAGAGCTATTAAATTAAAACATGCATGTGTCAACATCCAAAATGCTGATCATTTTTAACCGACTTCAAAAAAGGAGGTTCTCAGTTCAATTGTTTGTATGTATGTATGTATGTATAATTGTCCGCGATTATCTCGAGTTTGGCTTAAGCTATTTGGATGCGGTTTTCAGGACAGTATTCGTTACATTTAGGAAAAGGTTTTAGTGCCTTAACCGACCAAAAAAAGAAAGGAGGTTCTGTGTTTGACCTGTATGTATGTCTGTTGGTCCGCGATTATCTCACGTTTGGCTTAAGCTATTTGGATGCGGTTTTCAGAAAAGTATTCGTTACATTTAGGAGAAGGTTTTAGTGCCTTAACCGACCAAAAAAAAATAGGCGGTTCTGTGTTTGACCTGTATGTATGTCTGTTGGTCCGCGATCATCTCACGTTTGGCTTAAGCTATTTGGATGCGGTTTTCAGAAAAGTATTCGTTACATTTAGGAGAAGGTTTTAGTGCCTTAACCGACCAAAAAAACAAAAGAGGTTCTGTGTTTGACCTGTATGTATGTGTGTTGGTCCGCGATTATCTCACGTTTGGCTTAAGCTATTTGGATGCGGTTTTCAGAAAAGTATTCGTTACATTTAGAAGATGGGTTAAAAGTTCTTTAACCGACTCGAAAAAAAGGAGGTTTCTTAGTTTGAAATATAAGTATGTATGTAAAGTTATAAATACTAGACAGAAATTTATCAATATATGTTAATAAAGTTTTTTTATAAGTAATAAACAGAGTTACTAAATTATTGAACAAAAAAGTATATAAAAACATAAATAAATTACTCTTAATTATATTAAACAAAAAAATATATATTGCAACATCATGTTTTTCATCCTGGTCATTTCAATCAAGGCGCTTTCGTCATGGGGAATTTCGCGCTTTCGGAATGGTCTTAACCATTTAAGTAATTTCTTTGAATCCATATCACTTAAAGCCATCTCATCAAGGGATTTTACTCGACTCAACGCTACATATATATAAGAGTGTTTCTTCGCATTTGTGATAGGTGAACTTCTCTTTGCTCATCTGTTTCGGCAGCAAGAGCAGCACGCTGACAATCTCTCTCATTCTGAAGGGCAAGCACGAGTTATCGACACGATAACGGTTAGAATGAGATGGCAGTATACGATACTAAGTAAGTGCGTAAAAGATGGCTGTTTTATCCCACGCGATAACTAGTTTAAATACGGCTCGTGCTTGCCCTGCTGAAGTCTTTGTTTTTTTTCGATGGGTGTTTCGTTCTCCCTTACGCGACTTTTCCTTAAAGCATCCTTTGCTTTTCTATCTAGGCCCGCAGGTAAACAAAACAGTAACAAGTAAGCTAAAGTCATAATAACAAATATTATAACTACCTGTTAAAAAAACTATAAAATAAACGGACAGTAAAACTTATCTCTCAAAAACTATCACTAATTCACTAAAAAAACTCAGAGTGATTTAAGAACTTAACACTAAAAAGTATAAAATAAAAAAGAAAAAGAAAAACTTCAAATTAAAAACTAAACAGAAAAATTAAATATTATTATTTTTTATTTAAAAAAGAACCACCTTCAAAAATCCAACTGAAAAGTATAAAATAATTTTTTCTATTATATAATATTTATTATTATAATATTTATTCTATTCAACTTCTTCTCTTTGAAGTCGGTGCCAAACAGACAAATCCAAAATGAAAATTGCTACATAGAGAAAACCATACGAATAATAAATCAATCGATAGTGCCTCAACAACAGTAGGTAACACAATCGCGCTCAAAAATCAAGAAATTTCTTCCGCTCGCAACGACGTCGCTTTATAAAGGATGGAATTGGGGGACAGTGAGCGGTGCTTAGCCTGGTGTGCATGCGTCGCACTCCGCAGAGAAATTACCATAATATACATGTCACCGTAAAACTGTAAATACTAGTAAATTATAATTTTAGATAGATAGCGAGATAGTAAACTAACGTTAGGTTAGGTTATGTAAGATTATCAGATTTCAAACTAACGGAATTAACAATTCGACAGAGACATGCATGCACCGAGTTGGCACAACCAATACTTCTAACACTTTGTAAAAAGACGATCGAGAATCTAAATCACTACATATATAATCACTATATAAAACAAAGTCGCTTTCTCTCTCCCTGTCTGGGATATACGGACATCCTTATGTATACTTTAATCTGTAAAACTACGAAATAAGGATGACATACGCTGATGGGGTGGAAAACTCACTCAACTTGGGCGGGCCACTAATATTCGTTCTTCTTTGTCATGAAAATTGGTTTGGCACCGACTTCAAAAAGAAGAAATTGAATAGAGTTGTACATAATAAAATAAATAAAAATTATTTTATACTTTTCAGTTGGATTTTTGAAGGCGGTTCTTTTTTAAATAAAAAATAATAATATTTAATTTTTCTGTTTAGTTTTTAATTTGAAGTTTTTCTTTTTCTTTTTGCTTTTTGTGGTGCATTATGGCAGCTTTATTTCCGGTCCAGCAAAATTCGAATAGAACGTCATCATATCCTCACTTTGATACTTTATTAAACACTGAACACATGACTTTTCCAGTAAGCTTCAGGGATGTAAGGATGTTTGAAAAGAATAATAAAAATATTAGTGTAAATATTTACGGTCTAAAAAATAAAAAAACAATTGTTGGACCATTATACAAGTCCATTCAAAAAAAGAAACATCACGTTAATTTGTTGTTCTTGGAAAATGGCAAAAATACACATTACTGTCTCATAAAAAATTTAAGCCGTCTTGTTAGGTATCAGGTCACAAAACATCATAGCAAAATATCTTTTTGTGATGATTGCATGTTATTTTTTTCCAGTCATACTAAACTCAATAACCATAAATGCAGTGGTGTTAAAACTAATCTGCCAGAGAAGGGTACATTGATACAGTTTAAGCATTTCGAGCGTATGCAAGATATGCCATTCGTAATCTACGCTGATTTCGAATCAATGTTAGAACCCACTTCGGGTGAACAAAACTCGAAACACACAACAAACCTACAAAAACACATTCCAATTGCATTTGGTTATTACATCGTATGCTCTTATGATACATCCCTCAATAGGTACGTGTCTTATCGCGGCCTTGATTGTGTTCAAGTTTTTTTGAAAAATCTGGGCGCTGACGTTATGAGACTAAGTAGAGTATTAAAAAATCAGATTAATATGTTACCTCTTACTGAAGCTGAGCTAAAAAGTTTTTCTGCATCTCAATTTTGTTATCTTTGTAGTAAGTTACTGTTCGAAGATAAAGTAAAAGATCATTGCCATTTAACGGGAAATTACCGTGGTGCAGCTCATTCCTACTGCAACCTTCGATTTAAACTTCCAAATTTTTTGCCTGTTTTCTTCCACAATTTGTCAGGCTATGACGCTCATTTATTTATAAGAGAGTTAGGTGAATTGCCTGGAAACATAAATGTTATCGCAAAAACAAAAGAAAACTATGTTTCATTTACTAATTTTTTTCCAATTAATAAAAAAGAGTTTATGGCAGTGCGCTTTGTAGATTCCTTAAAGTTTTTAGGTACAAGCTTAGAAAAAGTTGCGGAAAATCTAACAGTTCAGGATTTTATTTATTTATCACGATTTTACCCCAATAAACAGCAATTTGATTTGTTAAGACGTAAAGGAATTTATCCGTATGAGTACATGAGTCATTGGGATTGTTATAAAGAAAAAGCAATACCTCCTCGCGAATGTTTTTACAGCAGTTTAACTGACGAAACTATATCAAAATCTGACTATGAACACGCTAAGCAGGTTTGGCGGACATTTAGTTTGTCAAACCTTGGTGAATACACCGATTTATACTTAAAATCTGACGTGTTATTGTTAACTGACATATTTGAAAGTTTCAGACGAACGTGCAAAAAAAATTATAGATTGCATCCGGCTTTTTATATTACAGCACCCAGCTTAAGTTGGGATGCTATGCTATTAAAAACAGGTGTCAAATTAGAATTAATCGAAGATTTGGAAATAATACGAATGATACAACGCGGTATTCGCGGCGGCGCGGCGTTTGCTTATGTTCTACTCGCTATGCTTGTGCGAATAATAAGTATCTGTCTAACCACAACGTCACAAGTCCAGATAATTATTTACTTTATATAGACTGTAATAATTTATATGGTTATGCTATGTGTAGTTATCTACCCCACTCTAACTTTGAATTGATTGAAAACCCTCAGTTCCAAGTGTCAGATATTCTGTGTTTAAAAGACGATTCTGAAGTGGGTTACATTTTTGAGGTCGATTTAGAATACCCAGAAACTTTGCATAATTTACATAATGATTTGCCATTCTGCCCCCAAAAATTTGCACCGCCCGGATCAAAAACCTGTAAATTAATACCGAACTTATATGACAAGTATAACTACACCATACATTATATTCATCTTAAAACGTGCTTAAAACATGGGTTGAAACTGAAAAAAATTCATAGAGCTATAAAATTCAATCAAGGTCCTTATTTGAAACAGTATATAGATTTGAACACTGAATTACGGCAAAAAGCTAAGTCACAATTTGAACAAGACTTTTTTAAGTTATTAAATAATAGTATTTTCGGAAAAACGTTAGAGGACACAGAAAAAAGACTAAATGTAAAGTTAGTAAACCAGTGGGCTGAAATTGGGAATAAAACTAAAAAACGGTTTTGCGCTGAACAACTTATAGCCAGACCCAATTTTCATAGCTCATCTATATTCACAGAAAACTTTGTGGCAATTCAATTAAGACCTGAAAAAATTACCCTCGATAAACCAATTTATATTGGCTTTTCAGTCTTAGAAATATCAAAAAGTCATATGTACGATTTCCACTACTCGATAATGAAACCTTTTTATGGAGATAATTTAAAAATGTGCTATACGGACACTGACAGTTTTCTTTACTCAATACAAACACACGATGTTTACAAGGATATAAAACAACATTTTAAACAATATTTTGACACCAGCAATTACTCTGAAAACAACATTCATGGTATAACTAAACAAAATAAGAAAGTTCCAGGATTATTCAAAGATGAGTTAGGGGGGCAGCTTCTAGTTGAATTCGTAGGACTGAGGTCCAAATTATACTGCATCAAAACTGAAAATATGGAACTCAAAAAAGCTAAGGGCACAAAAAAGTCGGTCGTAAAAAAAATTTGTTTTAGGGATTATAAAACGGTCCTAGATGATAGCAGCTTACTCAGAAAAAAAAATATGATTTTTAAATCCTTGAAACATGAGATATTTACTCAGTCACTTAATAAAGTAGCTCTTTCGTATAATGACGATAAGCGGATTATACTTAATAATAAAATAGATACTATTTCGTGGGGCCATAAATCTTCTTTACTTTAATTGTATTTGAGTTACTAATTGTTTGGTAAATAAATTATATAATTATACGGACCGCTGTAGGGCAAAGCGATGTCGACAATCATATTAATTATCATAAGTTTAGTAGTTTAATAACCATAGGTATTTGAAATGTATATTTAGCGCTTAAGTAAAAGTTATTATTTTTGGTATTACAATAAATGGCTTCAAAACTATTGTTACATTTCATTTTTACCTAATCATCACAGAATCACAGCGATGTCAATGTACAGCATATGCAAGTTAGCATTTTCATGTTCTAGTTGCAACATTGCGTTGACGCGCACGCGCACGCTTTGTCAGCATTTTAAATGGTGAATGAACTTAATAAAATTATGTCTTTATATTTACTTATAAAGAGCTGACTAGAAAATATCGTAATTAATGTCACATCGCATAGGCATCTATGCACATTATTAATTATTGTCACACTAATTTTGTTATTAGAGCGTTAAGCAGGGTGCGGGACAATTTACTCTCAAAGCCGATCCAATGTAAGTTGTTGTTTTTTTTCTCCTAGGTTTTTTTTCTTTCTTAATGTACCTAGTTACATATAATAATAGATATAATATTTATTTTATAGATAATGAACTCTTCAGACATATGGCTTCAGAATGCTCAGTCATTTGAAGACTATGAAGACATTGTGGAATTTCCGATTTCCACTGGACAAGATGGCAAGGAAAAAGTTAGAAAAAAGACACAAAAAAACAAAATGGAACATCGAAAAAAACTACAAGCATCCTCCTCTTACGTAATCACGAAAGCGCCGAGAAGGGCCCTAAAAAGGATTAAGGGCCTCCCTCGAAAATTTCACTGATTTTGGTAGTTTTCAAACTCAATGAAACCTGCTCAATGAAACAATCACACTCTAAATAAAATATATGTTCAAGTTCAATATCTTTTCTTTAATAATGACGGTTCTCATTCGTTTTCAATAATAATCGACTAAGAAAAAAAAATAATTTGTGGGGGGCTTTTTTATCGTAAAGTCTGATATTGCTGTCAGAATACTGCATATATGTTATCGATTACGTAATATTTGCGTAGACAACTGAGTAGTCTATCATCTGTATGAATAATTTTTAGTCTTTTCATCCTAATTATGGAGTTATAACGCAAAAACCCTAAATTTCAATGTCAATCTGGAGCGGGTCCCTGTGCGGAGAACGGGGCGGCAGATGGCTGTTAGCCTTCATGCGCAGAGCTTGTGTCGAATTTTTCTGTAATAGAGCTGCTTGCCGCTTCCCGCGCTTTTTAGATAATTTATTTTGGTTGTGCGCAACATAGTCGCTTGTTTTGCTTTACATTATAAGTTTGATAACAATCGTAATATTATCGTTAATTTCACCCTGTTTAGATAGTACGAAATGGTCCAACGCATTAGGGGCCATGCGCTGTTGATGTGGGCGTGAGTTCAAATCTTCTATCCGGGACATGCTTTTTGTTTATTTCTTTCCTCGTAAAATTATTTTGTTTCGGTTATGATGATAAATGCATGATTAAAAATACTGCGCATAATTCTGTTTTGTGAATACGCTCGTTTTATCCTAATGTTCTGTAAATCCAGCTGAAACAATTATTATCTTTTTGCTTTAAATTTATGTGATGTTTTTACATATCTTTTTAGTAAGATTAAAAATATTGTTTACCTTATAATAACGTCGGAAAATTAAATAAAGGAAACAAACATGTGCAGAAAATCGAAAATTTCCAATTAAACAAAAAAATTTTGAACAACATACATACTCACGGCTATAAATCCCTAAAAGGGAAAAAATATTAAAAAAAGGTTCGCTAAACAGAGGGCTCAGATAATGAATGCAAAATTGTAAGTACAAATTTTTCTACCAATAAAACACTTTAGGCATATTTTATATATTGCACGGAACATAGTCGAAAAGTTTTGCCATATATTATATTGTTCGTTCGCAATCCTAATATAATCGTCAATTTCGACTCTTAGCTGTAAGATCGAAGTGGTGTAACGCGTTAAACGTTTCACGCTCAGTGATGAAGGTACAGAGTTCGATCCTCAACCTTGCGATAGTATTTTAGTTTGTTTTTTATTCGTAAAATAAGTATTCTTTTATTTTCTCCTTCGGATCACGATGAATGCATTATTAAAAATACCTGCTGCTATTTATTCTGTTTTGTAAATATGCTTGTTACGTTTTACCCTATAGCTATGTTCCGTGAATAATCTTACCTTCTAACTTTTCTTTCAAATCTGGGTGTTTTTTTTTATTTATATGATGTGTATTACACTTCTCCACTTTAGTCATATTTCTACTTTTTAAGAAAAAATATATGATTATCTTAATATATGTATTCGAACCGTTCTTCGATCAATTATTTTGATCCATTGTATTTCATTCATGTGCTATTAATTCTGATTTAGGCTCCAAAAACGTATTGCTTTACAAGGGGATGAGAAATATGCAATAAATCAGGAACCTCAATCATCTCGCCAAGTTCAATTAACAGAGTAAGTAAAATAGACCAGGAGCTGATATTTATAAATTTTTAGTCTTTCATTGAACTTTGTATTTTGTAATAAATTGTGAAAAAGTTATCATACCCAATTGAGCCTATACTTATATATTATGAATTAATTTCAGTTCAACTGAGATGATGGAAGAAAGTGTATTTTCGTCCCACAATACCGACAGGGAGAAATCATTGGAGAACACGGCTACTGTATCTAATGCACCTGAACTAGGCTCATCAACTGTGATAATAGTGCTCTTAAACGCACCTTTACTTTTGTATTTAAAAAAAACGTAAAAGTATATTAATTTAAAGATTAACAGCACCATCACCATGCCATGCTTTTTCAACACAGTAAAACGAACGATGCATGTGCTCGAATATATTAAAGATTAGCACTGATATTAACAGACTGTTAATTTAACAATAAATAACCCTTTTAAGTCCGGTATATTCCGAACTTCTGTCTCTTTTATTATTTAAGTTATTTAGTCGCGGTGGATAAGTTATTTAATATAGCTATCTTGCACAATTTGGCGTAAAAACTATTTTATATGAGTTGAAGTATATTTTCAGCCGTAAAATTTCGGGAAATGTGAATTTAGATAATCAAGAAAACTTTTGAACAAACCTCTAATTAATTAAATGAACAAGTACAAAAGACGCACATTTATAGCCTCCTTCAAACAAGAAACTACAAACAGGTATTCATGAATCTGTGCCTACAAATACCTAGTTATAACTTAGTTTTTAATATTGAAAAGAACCTTAAGAATTGCCTTTTGCTTTCTGCACCATCTCAATAAAATGATAATTTTTATGAAAATTATTTGGGTTTTATAATTTACTTATGTTGAATCAGTAGTAAGTATTCATGAAAAAAATGCCTACTCCTGTTCTATAATTTGAGTCGATTTTTTGTTCAAGTGTGGATTTTTGACGTCGAGATATTATTATTATATAATTACACGTTACTTCATTTCTACTGCCATCCACGTACACTTTGTTGTGTCGGTTAAGAATAACATAAACCCCTTTTACTATGTCACGTGAAACGTATCATCACGACACCAACATTCTTTTCGACATGTTCCCCTGCTATATTCCAAAGGTATCAAGAAATAAGTTTTGTGGAAATAAAGTTATTGTACTGTTGAAGTATTTGTTTTATTTTTATAACAATATTCACTTAGCGAAACATAATTAACACATATATCAATACGCCGGCCGCGCCGATCGTACAACGTAGTACGAGACTGTTTTGGTAGATGGCGCTATATCTACATCTATATCGCTATAAACTATAGTTATCATAGTTGCTAATAGATGGCTTGTTTTACGAGTTCTATTAAAGGTGAGGAAACGGCAGGGGGAAGCCCAAATGCCGTTTCAAGGTTCTCACTTTTTCGTGGGACGCCCTTAAAATAAAGATTTTTGATATCAGCGGAGGACAAACGTCATCGTCGTCGACCTCGGAAGATAGTGTGGTTAGTGCGCAGTATATAGTGTCAGAAGTAGTGGATGAAATATTAGATAAATCTGAAAAGTTAGTGAATGAAATTTGTAAAAAACTTAGCAGTGATTCATATTACAATCTTTAAAACTGTATGCTATGTATCTGTATTGGTACTATATTTAATAAACTAACTACCTACTTAATACTTCTATGTTTTATTTGAATATCTTTTTGGAAAGGATAAGTAAAAGAAATTTATTAACTGTACACATTTATTTACGCCTTCATTTCACATTAAATATAACTTAAAGTAGGTAATTAAAAAACAAAAAAAATATTTAAACTCTGCGTTATCTATACACCATTTTTTACACACAAAACAGTCCTTAATGCACAATTATTATTTTTATGATCTAAACAACTAAAATCATTCTTATTATATTTTTTAAACAGCTCTTGCAAATTCGGACACCCTTTTTCTTCCACATTTAATATAACTGTAATGTTATCACAAAATTCTTTAATCCATTTTGTTTTTTCTAAACCTTTCACTAGCACCTGTTTATTTTTTAAATATGTTTTGATGATTTTCTGGAACTGTAGATAATCTATATGCCCATCAGACCATCGATGTCCATAGTTACGCTCGATCCAGTTTACATGTTTCTTTTCAAAATCAGTTAAATATCTATACGGATACGGAGGTTTTATAAGAAATACTTGAGTGTTTTCAGCAGTAGCTAATGCAAGTTCTTTAATTATAAAGTTGTTTCTTTCATTTTTAAATCCCTGCACATCTATAATTAAAGTATTCGAATTCATGATATTTTTCTAACAATATTACTTAATGGTTTATATTCTATTAAACACTCATTAAGAATAAAACAATACGCAGAGGTTTGGTCAGGTATTTCTGTTTCACTTTCGAATTCTAGTCGTACATTAACAACTGGCCCAGATTTGAGGTTATCGCTCTGTCTTGAACAGTCAATCACAAATAGAGGTGCATACTCTTTGAATTCTTTCACACTAAGCAAAGGTTCAGTTCGTCGTCCGTAATAAGACTGTTGAAATCTTACGTATTGCTCGTATAATATAGCTATATTATTATTACTGAAACTCACATTCATGCTATCGTATGGAAAGTAAGAAGAATTCAGGTAAACTTTGATATCGCGCAAGTTACAATGGTCAAATTGTGACATGTCTTTAGATGCATTATTCTTTCGATTGGTTTGTAATCCTACAATAACATATCTAGGTTTTTCAATCTGAGATGATGTTTTAATTGACCATGCATGCTTTGTAGTTCTAGGCAGCAAAGGATATTCGTACAAATCCCAATTCCTGAAAGCTACTTGAATGGCTCTGTCTTTTTCTAACAAGCGAAGCAGATTCATCTTTTCTACATCGGAAACTTTAACATGCGGAACACGCCATACAATTTTATGAATTACTACGTCTTCCACAATTTCACCTGTACTTAATTGTAAGGCATTAAGGTTTGTATTACTACGGAGCAGAACAAGTTCATGTTTACAATTGATTATGACTTTCTTGTAGTCTTCTGCAAATCCTAATATGTTACTAAGAGGTATAGATGCAGAAAACTTCCCTGAGTGTATATTTTTAGTACCGTTAATAACCCAACCCCAAACCTTAGACATTTTGGATTCGCTCTCGTTCATAGATAACAATGATTTCATAGTAGTAGTTATACCTGCATTTTTTATTTTATCAATTTCAACTCCATTCAATTCATATCGTATATCTTGAAAAAAGAAGAGCAATGGATTATTTGTAAAATTAACACTAGGAGCCTTCTCCTTTGTTTCTTTCTTAAACACGTTGACAACGCCTTCCAAATACAACGTGCTGGCTGATGGCAGTACGTACAAATCTTGTTGGTTAATTGGTATACGAATTTCATCGTTCCTATTGAAACTAGTCACGTAAGGTTTATATGAATGAATTTCAATTCCATCAATACTGTTATCATATACAGGTGCACTAGAAATATCTAATATACTCATTTTAATAATCCAATTAATTTGAGATATTCCTTATTTTTTGATGATATCTTCTTTTTAGTCGGAGTTCTTTCCTTGGGAGTGATTGATTTGTGACTAATGTTTTTAGGTTGTGGTGGTGAGGTTTTATTAAAATCAATCATTTTCTCTTCAAATGTAAATACAATTGCACTTCTTCGCCACGTAAGTTTATTAAGTTATTATTTATGTCCAGTATCCTTATATTTATACTACTTATATCGTTTTGATTAACAGGAAAATAAATAACGTTCTTTGGAATTTCTATTATTCTGTAACCTGGTGGAACGTTAGGTGCAAACTCATGAATAATGTGACTGCTTTTACCGTTTATATACGATCCACTTACTACGTCACATTCTATCCGCACCACAGTTGTTGAAAGAATGTTGACTGGATGCTGTGACTCATGTAATTTATTAGCTTCAAGAGTATGTTCACCAAAACCTAGTAAGTGCCCAAGTCCATTTTCTTTCTCAAAATGAATATCTTTAGAGCTAATTAAATAGGTTTTTAAAGTATTATTATTGCAATATAGATTAAAAGAGCTATCATTTATTTTTTCTCTAAGATAATCTCTTATATCTTGCAATTCATATGCTCCTTCTGGTATTTCAATAACATCTTTGTCACCATGGTAGAATTTATTGTTTCGATTATCAATGTTTGGAATTGAATTAAAAGTGGAAATGTATAATAGAGCACACTCATATTCACCCTCTAATTGCAACGGTGGCAAATAGCTTGTAGTTAAAAGTGACTCATTACCGGTAATTGATAGGGTGAACGACATTTTCTGAATGATGAAAATAAAAGATTACAATATGATTTTATACGTTTGTGGCGTACTTAGATTTATATTTTAGAATTCGTTATAGTTATTCATAGTGATTAAATAATGTTACTAACATAAATCTAAGTTCTCACATACTAACATTCATACACACACACACACACACACACACATATTTATAAATAATGTTTTTCATTAATAATGTTAAATTTATATTGTATTTAAATATTTGTTAAATAATTTTATCGCTATTAAAACCATTGTAAAATGGGCACAGTGTAGATCCGCCGTAAACTGGATTCAGCGGCCCATGCGCCGGCCGCGGTGAATCATCTGGCCACCTGCGCTGTGTTCGAATGAGAACAATAGAAGACGAAAATGCAAAATTTGTATTGACGCGGAGCGCACGATATTCGCTTACATAATTTTTCGCGTGCTTACTTAATTCTTTCGCTTTTATTGTTACAATATTAATTCGCTATCATTATTCCTTCTTCTGTGACTATCTCTTGTGCTTGTGCTCATTAATTCTGTGTGTAATAAACTATTTAGTGAATCACGGATTTTATTCACGCGCCTTACCCATTCACCGGACCTAGCCGTGAGTATACACAAAGTGCATCGAGAGACCTTATATAATAAATTAGCGTAACTGACTACACCATCGCGCTAAACTGGTGACCACCCGACTAGTGAACATTAAAAATGAGTGATAGTGACGATTCAGTGCGCACGGCCCACGAACCAACGCCCGGTAGACAAGATGGCGCATCGCGCGCAGGGCGCGTTTCCACTGCACCGTCTACTTCGGACGTATATCGTGTCGGCGTAAAGATGCCTCCGTTTTGGGTTGACAAACCTGCACTTTGGTTCGCGCAAGTGGAGGGTCAATTTGCTATCGCGAATATTACAACTGATAACACGAAGTTTTACCACGTGATCGCACAGTTGGACCCACATCACGCAGCCGAAGTGGAAGATATTATTATATCCCCACCACCCACAGGCAAATATGAGAAGCTGAAGAATGAGCTTATTAAGCGACTGTCTGCATCACGTGAGCGAAAAGTGAAACAGTTGCTCACACATGAGGAGCTTGGTGACCGGAAGCCGTCCCAGTTCCTCCGCCACCTGCTTCAACTCGCCGGTCCTGGTGTGCCCGAAGATTTTATCAGGACAATATGGTCCAGCCGACTTCCTGGTAGCACGCAGGCCATCATTGCCTCGCAGGCCACCTTGCCATTGGAAGCCCTAGCAGACCTGGCAGACCGCGTGCACGACATCGCGCCACCAACACCGCAAGTTGCAGCTGCTTCTTCCCCCTCTGGATTTGCCGAGACATTTAGTGTCATGGCGAAGCAAATTGCTGAACTGACGCGCCAAGTCAGTGCGCTGTCAGCGGAAGTACGTAGTGGCCGATCTCGAGGTCGTGGCAAGTCGCATGATCGCCATCGACGCGACAACTCACGGCCTTCCACGCGATCTCAGTCCAGCCATCGCCGGTATCCTGTGTGCTGGTACCATTCACGGTTTGGTAGCAATGCTACAAAGTGCGTCCGTCCGTGCGACTATCGGTCGGAAAACTCGACGGGCAGTCAGTAATGGCGACAAGCGATTGCCCTTTATCATCTGGTCGCCTCTTCGTCACGGACCGCAGGTCGAAGCGCCAATTCTTGGTTGACACCGGGAGTGATGTCTGCGTCTTCCCAAGGTCTGCTCTCCGTGAACGCCGCGCGAAGACCGGATACCAATTATGTGCAGCTAACGGGACCGCAATAGAGACATTTGGGTTTGCCCACTTAGTGTTAGATTTAGGGTTAAGGCGTGACTTCGAATGGCGTTTTATCGTAGCCGATGTCACGAAGGCTATTATAGGCGTTAATTTTTTATCCTATTTTAATTTAATTGTTGACGTGCGTAATCAACGTCTTATTGACAACCACACTAGCTTGTCAATTTCAGCTGTCGATGTTAAAGAAAATAATTGTGTTTTATCGGTTAAACTTGTGAGTGGTGAATCTCAGTACCACAATATTTTAAAAGACTTTACTGAGATTACTCGCCCATCTGGCAAGGTTAGATTAGTAAAACATAGTACCGTACATCACATCCGCACCACCCCAGGACCCCCAGTTTCTTGTTCTCTTCGCCGATTGGCACTAGACAAACTGAAAATTGCCAAGCAGGAATTCCAATCTATGTTGGACACTGGCACTGCACGTCCGTCAGAAAGTCCCTGGTCGTCTCCCCTGCACCTTGCTCCTAAAAAGGACAATGGTTGGAGACCTTGCGGCGACTACCGACAGTTGAACGCTCGAACCATCCCCGATAGGTACCCTGTTCGTCACATCCACGACTTTACGCACAGTATCGCTGGATGTACGACCTTTTCTACGATAGATTTGGTAAAAGCGTATAATCAGGTCCCCGTAAACAGCACAGATATTCCCAAAGCCGCCATCACCACTCCCTTCGGCCTCTTTGAATTTCCGTTCATGACGTTCGGACTTCGCAACGCTGGACAGACATTTCAAAGATTGGTCGATGAAATGACTAGAGGTCTCGAATTCTGCTACTGTTATATCGACGATTTCCTGGTATTCTCAGCAGACGAGGAGCAGCATCAGGACCACCTACGTCAGCTCTTTACCAGGATGCAGCAGTACGGAATGCTTATCAACCCTTCAAAGTGTGTTTTCGGCGCAAAAGAGGTAACATTTCTTGGTTATCACATTTCCTCTGCAGGAACAAGGCCTCTCGATAGCAAAGTAAAAGCTATCCTGGACTTCCCACTCCCCAAAACTGTCAAGGAACTAAGACGTTTCCTTGGAATGATTAATTTTTACAGGCGTTTCATTCCCCACGCAGCTGAAATTCAATCAGCCCTCAATTCACTTTTGGTTGGTTCGGTCAAAGGTTCTCATCCCATATGTCTTTCCGGTGATACCCTCGCGTCCTTTGAAGAATGCAAGAAGAGCTTATCGAACGCCACTCTTCTATGCCACCCTGAATGTGAGTCAAAACTCGCCTTAACTACTGATGCTTCGGACGTTGCTATGGGAGCCGTACTTCAACAATTCAAAGGGAACACATGGCAACCTCTAGCATTCTTCTCTCGCAAGTTGAGTCCATCACAACGGAAGTACTCTCCGTATGATAGGGAACTCCTTGCCATATACGAATCCGTAAAATACTTTAGGCATATGCTAGAGGCCCGCCACTTTATAATTTTTACAGACCACAAACCACTTAGTTTCGCCTTCCATGAACGAAAACACAACTGCTCTCCTCGTCAGTTTAGATACTTGGATTTGATAGCACAGTTCACGACCGACATACGTCATATTTCCGGTAAGGAAAACATCGTGGCTGACACCCTGTCCCGCACCGAAGAGTTGCAAAAACCTGTCGATCTCACTTTATTGGGGGAAGCCCAAGAGACCGATTCAGAAATACCCACTTTATTGCAATCGGATAACTCTCTGCAACTCAAAAAGATTCCCATCGCAGGTAGCCGTGTCCCTCTATACTGTGATGTCAGCACACCGACATCCCGACCTTTTGTGCCCAAACCACTGCGCAAACAAGTTTTTGACAGCCTACACTGTTTAAGTCACCCAGGCTCCAACGTCTCAGCAAAATTGGTTGCCGAGCGATTTGTTTGGCCTGGAGTTCGCAGTGATTGCCGTCAATGGACTCGATCCTGTATTGAGTGTCAACGTGCCAAGGTCAATCGTCACGTATCCGCACCTTTAGGTACTTACGATTTACCCCGCTCACGTTTCCAGGTCATACACATCGATCTTGTTGGACCCCTCCCCATTGCACAAGGCTTTAGGTACTGCCTTACCGCGGTAGATAGGTTTACCAGATGGCCCGAAGTAGTACCACTAGCCGACATAACTGCTGAAACTGTCGCGAAAGCCCTACTTTCTTGCTGGATAGCTAGGTTTGGCTGCCCCTCCATCATTGTCACTGATCGAGGTAGGCAATTTGAGTCCGCCCTTTTTCAGTCTCTATCGAAATTGGTAGGTTTCCAGCACAAGACAACTACGGCATACCACCCGGCCTGCAATGGCCTTGTGGAACGCTTCCATCGACAGCTGAAAGCAGCTATCATGTGCCACCCAGGTGATACGTGGATAGAAGCACTACCCCTAGTTCTTTTAGGTATTAGGTCAGCTTTTAAGGAAGACCTTAAATCATCCTCTGCTGAACCTGTTTACGGGGAACCTCTTAAGCTCCCCAGTGAATTTTTTGTATCACGTGACATTGGTACCACTGACATAACAGATTTTACCGCACGTCTGCACTCATTCGTAAACAAGTTACAGCCTGTACCAGCTTCCCGCCATTGCTAGAACAAAACTTTTATTTACAAGGACCTAATGACCTCTGAATATGTGTTTGTTAGACAAGATGCCTTGCGCAGCTCTCTTCAACCACCATATTCAGGTCCCTTTAGAGTCATTGAAAAATCCGACAAATTTTTCAAAATATTAAGTAAGGGAAAACATGTGACAGTATCAATCGACCGTCTTAAACCGGCCTATGTACTGTCCGACTTTCAACCCCCACCACTTAAAACACTACCCCCGCCACCTAATACACCACCCCCAACCCTTAGTGCTGTACCACCGAAATCGGCTATGAAACAGTTACCCAAAGACCCCGTTAAATTTACACGGTCAGGCCGTAGAGTTAGGTTCCCTGACTATTATCGCCCGTAGGCTCGGTCTCTGGGGGGGAGTGATGTGGCGTACTTAGATTTATATTTTAGAATTCGTTATAGTTATTCATAGTGATTAAATAATGTTACTAACATAAATCTAAGTTCTCACATACTAACATTCATACACACACACACACACACACACACATATTTATAAATAATGTTTTTATTAATAATGTTAAATTTATATTGTATTTAAATATTTGTTAAATAATTTTATCGCTATTAAAACCATTGTAAAATGGGCACAGTGTAGATCCGCCGTAAACTGGATTCAGCGGCCCATGCGCCGGCCGCGGTGAATCATCTGGCCACCTGCGCTGTGTTCGAATGAGAACAATAGAAGACGAAAATGCAAAATTTGTATTGACGCGGAGCGCACGATATTCGCTTACATAATTTTTCGCGTGCTTACTTAATTCTTTCGCTTTTATTGTTACAATATTAATTCGCTATCATTATTCCTTCTTCTGTGACTATCTCTTGTGCTTGTGCTCATTAATTCTGTGTGTAATAAACTATTTAGTGAATCACGGATTTTATTCACGCGCCTTACCCATTCACCGGACCTAGCCGTGAGTATACACAAAGTGCATCGAGAGACCTTATATAATAAATTAGCGTAACTGACTACACCATCGCGCTAAACGTTTATTCCAGAAATCTTGTAAGTATTTTAAGCACAAATGTCCACAGTTTACAGTATCAAATGTTTGATATTTGGTGTAATTATAATACAGATCAGGAAAATTAAGATATTTTAAAATTTCAGCTGGCGGTTTCAAATCCCCGAAGCTATCGAAGTATTCGCAATATTCTTTTAGTTTGATATAGGCTACCCAGTGAGTCCCTTCGTTAGCAGAATCATCCAAATTGACTACACCACATTCTATACTCCTTGGTCTGCTGGGCAGTGCGTCTTTCATATAAACTCCTCGAAAATTTGGTATTTCTTGTGCGTGTTCTAAAATATCCACATTTGTAAGAGCACGCTTAGGCAGCCTGTTAACTAGTTTTTTGATGACTTGATGAATAAACCATTCCCTTTCTTGTAAGGTTTAATATATAGACCTTTTCCCAACGAAATTGATTCCACTTTGTGTTTGTGACGTCTAGGTTCTTGTAAGTTGTGTTGTGCTGTTTTGTATTCGTTATAAGTTTTTACTATTCCAGCAACACCTCCAGCTAGACTTCCTAGTGCTGAGAGCCCAGCAAAAATTGGTATAAGAGGTAGAATCCCTCCAGTTTTTGGTATAGGAATGATTCGTGGTACCTTAACGTTTTTTTTTTTCCTTTCAACTTTTTGGCAACTGAGTAAGCAAATTCAATAGCACTTTTGTTGTTATTCAGTTTTTGTTTCTTAAGGTGACTTTTAATTTTTGAAACTATTGATCTAAAAGGTTTCACACCAGCACCGGATTTTAATTTCGTCTTCATGACTTTACTAACTAGCCATGATGCACTTTTTTCACCTCTCTGCGTATCTTTAGCTTGAAGCCTTTTTTTCGCCATGTTTAACAATTGCAAATCAGCTTTATGTCTATTTTCTAAATCTTTATATTTTGTATATGCAATATCGTGGTGCATACAAGCATCGTCTAGTTGGTTCACAGCTTTGTCTCCTCGTGCTAATCGTTTTTCTAGCTTTGATCCAGGTCCACAATAGTTATATCCTGGTAAATGTAACTCAAACGGTAAGTTGTTTATTAAACTGTTAACTAGTCCTCCACCTTGCATAACTAACATCGAACTAAGATTAAATTCTAAATTATTGCTTTTTTTCGATCCAACTATTTTCATTCAATCCTAACCATTTAACGAATAACTTATTTCCTTTTCTCTTAATGACTTTTTCTATTAGGTAAACATCATGATATTTGGTTTTTTGAAGTTCTTGCTCGTAAAAGCAGCCTAATATTGATTGTTGTTTAAAATCTTCAATGGCGTACGTGACAGGAATAGTGTTATTCACCTTTTTTATAGTAAATATTTCAGTGGACCAGTTGGGAGTATACCCTTTGTGAAATAAACATTTGTACTTGCTTATTCTAACGTGGTCACCGATTTTAAACTTGGGCTTCTTGTTATTTCTTGCTTTTGCTTGATGTTTATGAATGTTAATCATTACGATATTTTCGTTCTCTTTGTTGACATTTGCAGGTTTTTCTTGTATAACACGATGTTTTGTGTAATTGTAAGCTTTAACAACATTTTCCAATGGATTACCTACCCATTTATACCTGCCTTGGAGATAAAAAGACTTAAACAATTTTGTTTTTAATGTTCGGATTAATCTCTCGACTATGGAAGCTTTCTTCACTGAATATGTGGAATAGTGGTTTATTTTGTAGGACCCCATTATATTTTTAAATAAGTCGTTATAGAATTCAGTTCCTTTATCTGTTTGTAAGTTATTTGGTCGCCTCTGACTCTTCTTTAAAACACCTTCAAATGCTAGAGATACTTCTGATTTAGTTTTAGTTTTAAGAGGTACAGTCCACGCATACTTTGAAAAACAATCTATTATAACCAATATGTATTTAAAACCCTTGTTATAAGTTTGGTATGATATTAAATCAATTAAATCAGCTTGCCACAAATCATCAATACCCTTAAGCATAACAGAACGCCGTAAGAATTTTTTTCTTGCATTTTTATGAATTTCGTTTACTACTTGTTGCTTCATCATTAGTCACTGATTTTATGATTTTATCTACTTCATGTTTCGTATAGACATCATTTATAAAGACATTCATCACCCTCTTTGTTTCTTTCACAACTTCGCTCAGTATAAATCTAACTTCATCTTTAGTGCATAGCTCTTTTATGATCATATCAACGTACTCCTTATTAACAGCTTCACTTAATTCTTGAGGAGCTTGTAAGCCTTTGAGGCGTGATGACTGAAGATCATAATAGCCGTTTTCTTTTTTAAGCAAGGCATTATCAGCAATACCCAATAAGTCTTATGAACATGGTGTCCAAATTTGTCAATATTCAGTGTAATCATAGAATTATAATCAACTTAAGCGTAAGAAGGTGAAATAAGAAATACATTAAAGTTACAACGTTAGTATATTTTATCTTAATTTAGTAAACCATTTTCATTCAGTTCTTCTATGATAGACAATATTTCATTATCAAGACCAGTGTTACCAGCATCTCGCGACGCAATCAATAATTTCAACCTCTCTACTAACTCATTTGGATCATCCCAATATACATAGTCGATATTTCTCTTCCATTTTTTTTAGTATTGGCAATCCAGAACCTTGAACATAACTGTCCTGAGTTTTTTTATCATTGGCAAAGAGAGGTTTTATAAATTCCAAGTATTTTTCCCCTTATTGCTTTTTATTGGTTTATTACGATCATAATCTCTCCTATGCACATTTGTTTTTAACAACATTGACTTGTAGCTCATAATATCGTCCTTCGTTATAACTGATGAGTTAGGTATTCGTTTAGTTAATAATTTCATTAAACCAGGAGTTTTATCGTAGTTATGTTCTCCTACTAAAATGGTTCTATCACTGATAGTAATAGCTGCTGACCCTAGCATTAGCTTGCCTCGAACATGTCTGATCCCAAAAGGAATGTCTTTTATGTTTTCTGATGATAGTGACCATGAAGAACCATCCGGATGTATGCTGCTCATACTTGACTCGTCTTTTCCGTCATCTTCATCTTCGTATTCATTTTCCGAAATTGCATTATCAGATTCTACTGATGTATTAATGCTATTGGAAGGAGTCATAAAATTATCAGATCTTCTATTTTTTTTAATGGTTTCATCTAAAGTACTCCAATCATTAGGTTCATCTATTTTCATTTCTTCATAAACATTATTTACTTCATTAGATATGTTTTTATGTTTAAGCTCATTAGTAATTTGGTTAAGAGGATTAAGAACAGGTTTAAAAATACTTTCTAGAGATTTTTCATTTTCAGATTCACAATTGCGCAGTTTTTTAAATTTTCTCTTTACAGCTTCAGCGGCGTTTACAATTTGTTTTAAATTTTTATCCATATTTTCCTTGCTTCTATTGTCAACAAGTTTACTGATGTGAATGCAAACTATCATCGACTTATGGTCTTATATAATATATTTCATTCAGGTAGTAAAAACGACAAATGTATCAAATTGCTTGCGATAGTAGCATTTATTTTTTTCGCAATCTTTGTTTATGACTAAATAGCTGTAAGGTTCGCTCCATATTTTTGTGCACATTTCTATAAATTTATGCCAACTCATGTCTGTATTAACATGTTCTTCATATACATGACGCAAATTAATGTTATCTTGTTTGAAAAGTACGATGAGGTTTGCATTGTCTCTAATGAGTTGTTTTGGTATTTTGCTGTATGTCTGGTTCAGATAAAAACTATCAATATTTTTATGTCTGCCCATTGCAAAGTAATCACGCATGTTATTTTGATTTTCACAGGCAACATCATCAAATATTATTATAGAATTAGATTTTGCTTCTTCTGTGCTAAGGACTTGCTGGTTTGCATGAAATGTTGTAAAAGATATGCTAGGTACTAATCTTAAAACCTTATCCAGAAAAATATATTTCGGTTGATGTAACGTCTTTGAATACACGTATACATTTTGATAGCGTAACCCATTTTCATGCAATAGAAGTCCAATCATAAGATTAGTTTTTCCGCAATTGGACGGTCCACAAATTACACATCTTATTGAATTTGGTAAAAGAGTCCCATGACGAATTGTTTTGTTTATGGAGTCCAAAGTAGATAAATTATCAAAATGTAATGTATTTTTCTGTTTTAAAAATTTCATTTCTAGGTATAGGTATCACGCATTTGAGATTCGGTGTCAAACTAAAAAGTATCTGCATCCCAATTAATTTATATGATACCTAACATGTCATGAGTGAGATTCTGAAAAATATTTGTTGAATATCATCACATCAGCGTTGACTACGACCCATCTGTAACTATCTTCTGACAGACCGATCAGTTATTGGACATGTTGGATCGCTTTTTGTCATCGAGTGAACGGCGGCGGAGCCGTGAACGAGATGTAACAAAAGTGATCCAGAATGCCCAATAACTACCTACTGTGTGTCATAAATAGATGAAGTTGAGCACCAAAAATCTACTAGGTAACATGAATTTTAAATTAATTTTTTTCCAAAATTTTATAATATAATAATAAATTATAATAATAATAAAATGTATTTATTTTCTCTCAACACAAAGCAAAAAGTCACAAAAATATGATTAGTTTACAGTATAAGTCTTTGTGGCGAGAGCTGGTGTCTATACTAGGTTTCCCTGTATGACAGATCACCAGACCCCCCCCTTCTATACAAGATGACATTTCATTTAACTAACATATAGTATAACACATTGAAAAAAAAAAAAAAGAAAAACATAATAAAGCAGGTTATAATAAGCATAAGCATCAGCTGAATTTGCATATATATAGTATTAAAATATATTACACATATATATATATATAATGAAATATATACTTATATATATATACATATATATATATATATATACATATAAATATATAATTTGCTGTGTAGTGTCGGCATAGAATAGCACTACCCCATCTCGTCCCGTGGGTGTTTCGTAGGAGTCGACTAAGGGAACAGGGCTTTTCCATCTTCGCCCTTACACCAATCCAAGGTCTGCCGTGCCGAGGGATGCGTGGCCAGGGGTGAGCCTGGTCTCTAGCGTGCCGCCGTCCTGGAGCTTGGTGCACTCCGGGTACTAAATAACCTTACCTAGTCAAGCGGGGCTCTGGCTAGGCGGACAGTTCATTTCCCTTGCTTTTCGTGGGGTCCAAATGTGTTTCGAATCAAAAATAAAACACGATGGCGGCGATGTGGCTCGCCACCTATCACGCCGTGGTTCCTCGCGGGGCGAAAAGTGGGCTGAAGAGACCCGCTTTGGTACGATGAATGTGTGTGGAGGGATGCATGAAAAATTAGATGAAGTATGTTTGATTATGGAAGAAAGAAACCTAGATTTTCTGTGTGTAAATGAAACGAAGCGCAAGGAAAAAGAGGTTTCACAACTTGGCCCATTTACAGCTATCTGGTCGGGAGTTGCCGAGAGTGACAGAGCTTGCCAAGGCGTGGGACTTCTAATATCTGAAAGGATGGCTAAGTGCATGAAAGATTATGCCTGTGTGAGTCCAAGGCTCCTATGGATAAAAGTGAAAGTAGGGCTGGTCCGGATGCGCATAATTTGTGTGTATGCTCCGGACATGTCCAAATCACTATCCGAGAGGGAGGAGTTTTGGAATTTGTTAGACGATGTTGCGAATGGGTGTGATCAGAATGAGAGAATTGTTATGTTAGGAGATTTTAATGGTTGGGTTGGAGTGTCACGCAACGGTTGTGAAAGAGTTTTAGGAAAGTTTGGTGATAAAAGAGTGAACGAGAATGGGGAGAAAGTGATTGATGTATGTTTGGGGAGGAATCTTTGTGTTACGAACACGTTGTTTGAACACAAAGATATCCATATGTATACTAGACAGAGGGGAAGCGAGAGAAGTATGATAGATTTTGTGTTAGTGGATGAAAGGCTAAGAGCAAAGGTTGTTGACACCAGAGTCTACAGGGGCATTAACGTTGGCACAGATCACTTCCTCGTGATATCACGAATGAGGGGACTGTGCAAGCGTTGGCGTCACAGGGCCAAAGTGTCAACAACTGAATTTGCGAGAATAAAAGTGGAGAAATTGGAAGAGGATGAAAATATTAGAGATGAATATATGAAGAAATTGGACGACAGGCTAAGTTGCGTGGAGATGAAGGATGAATTGGAAATAGAAGAAGTTTGGGATGTGCTCAAATCGTCAATGGTTGAATGTGCGACGGAAGTATGTGGATTGAGTAAAAGAACAAATAGACCACCAACAAGTTGGTGGGATAAAGATGTGAAAGAGGCAGTTGGAGATAAGAAGAAAGCTTGGTTAGATTTACTAGCGATTAAAGCTAGTAAACGAATGGATGCGAGAGTAACAGATGATGTAGTGAAGAATAGTGAAGATGAATATAAGAGAGTTAAGAATGAGGTTAAGAAGAAAATAGAAAAGAAAAAGCGTGATCTGATAGAATGGTGTGAGAGGAAACTCTCTGATAATTTCCGGAATAACCAAAAGTTGTTCTGGAAATATATCCGGAAAGAAAAGGGAGTTTCCCAAAACACGAGAGTGAATGTAGTGAGAGATGAACAGGGTGAATTGGCGACGGATGAAAGTAGCATAAGACGAGTATGGAAGAACTATTTTGAGGGACTCTTTGAAAAAGAGGATTCACCTCTTTTCTTCGCCAATCGGCAGCAATGTTGACTGGAATGAGGCATTGGGTGAGAGTAGTGACAGTGAGATTAGTATGGAAGAAGTAATGAAAGCATTGAAAAGTATGAAAGTAGGGAAAGCGGCAGGGTATGATAGGATAAGTATCGAAATGCTGAGGGCTGGTAAAGGGTTGGTGGCTTCCTGGCTGTACTTCCTTTTTCAAAAGTGTTGGTCGAGTGGTAAAGTACCACGAGATTGGTGCAGGGCAGTAATTGTGCCCTTATATAAAGGAAAAGGGTCACACCAGGAAGCTAAAAACTACCGCGGAATCAGCCTACTCAGTGTTGTCGGTAAATTGTATGCAAAGGTATTGATTGAAAGAGTGATGAAAGAAACAGATGACAAAATTTGGGATGTGCAAGCAGGATTTAGAAAGGGAATGGGATGTATGGATCAAATCTTCTCTTTAAGGAGCATCACTGAAAAGTTCTTAGCCAAGAATCGAAAGGTGTATTGCTCCTTCATAGATTTAGAGAAGGCGTATGATAGGGTGGTAAGGAAGTATTTGTGGGAGGTGTTATCCAAGTTCGGCTTGGGGAGCCAACTTATACGTGCACTGGGATCACTCTATGAGGATTCTAGTGCATGTGTAAGAATAAACGGGGAAAACACAGACTGGTTCGGCATCTCTAGGGGTGTCCGACAGGGATGTGTAGCTTCTCCGTGGCTCTTCAACTTGTTCATGGATGACTGTCTGATAGAGTTGCATGAAAGTGATTATGGACTGAGAATGGGTGGATTCGTCATCAAATGCCTCTTATATGCTGATGATCAAGTGTTACTTGCATCGTCGGTTGAGGAGTTGCAAGAGATGATGAATATTGCATGTGCGTCGTTTGAAAGAAAAGGAATGAGAGTGAATGTAGATAAAACCAAAACCATGGTTTTCGAGAGAGAGGAGAATATGACTGAATGCGTGATTGAGATCAATGGTAAGAAAGTGGAACAAGTGAAAGAGTTCGTATATCTGGGAAGTTTGTTTACTAGGGATGGAAAGTGTGATGAAGACATTGAAAGAAGAGTAAAAAAGGGTAATGCGGTAAATGGAGCACTGGATAGTCTCATGTCTAGTCAATCGGTGTCCGAAAAGGCCCGAATGGCTGTGCATGATGCTGTCCTCGTTCCTACGCTTATGTATGGCAGTGAATGTTGGGTGTGGCAGAAGAAGCATGAAAGCAGAGTGAATGCAGTAGAAATGAGATCCCTCAGAAAAGTTTGTAATGTAAGGTTATGTGATCGAGTGAGGAATGATGTGATTCGTGAAAGGTGTGGTGTAAAAGATGATATTGTAAGAAAGATAGAAAAAGGAATGTTGAGATGGTTTGGGCACATAGAGAGGATGGATGACAGTAAAGTGGTGAAAGAGATATATAGAGCCAATGTGGAAGGTAATGTTAGTAGAGGACGACCTCGGAGGACACATTTAGATCAGATAGAAAATGTACTCAAAAAGGCAGGTGTCCGAAGTACGAAGAATAAAAGAGCATGTATGAAAAGATTGATGGATGTGAATGAAGCTAGAGAGGTTTGCCAGGATCGTACAAAGTGGCGATCGATAGTCTCTGCCTACCCCAATGGGAACTAACGGCGTGAGAATATGTATGTATGTATGTATGTATAAATATATAATGAGAAATGAGAATATTTGTAGTATGTACAAATTAAATTTTATCTTTAAATCTTATATTAAAACAACCAATAATGTCTCAGTTTGGGCATAATCTTTTTTCAAAAGCCAATCTTTGACTTTTTGTTCACATATATATTTTGGTAGTGAATAAATTGACAGCTTTGAGTTTACTTGTTTGTAAAGGTAGCTTCCGAGAAAGCAGTAAAAATGTTTTGTTGTCTTTTTTTTAAAACGTTGTGATGGACATACGGCGTAAGTTTTCCTCTTACCTAACATTTTTTTAGTATCATAACTAAGTTCGCAATGTTTTTTCTTAATGACCTGATAAATAAAAAGCTGACGAACTGTTAGAACTTTGCATAATGTATACAATTCAGTGGTGGGATGATATATTGGGAGAAAATTATTTAGTTTCAAAATGGTCCTTTGAGCTCTTTCTAATAGTAGCATGAAAGTTTTTCCAGCACCACCCCAACAAGTTATACAATACGATATATTGGCTTGACATAGAGCATAGTATACGGATCTCATTACCTGCTTATCTGCTACGTTTCTAAGCGTTTTGAAAATATAAATAAGTTTTCTACACCTCGCTACAACCGAATCTATATGATACTGAAATGTAACTTTACTGTCGATCCAAACTCCTAAATATTTGTAATTTTCCGTCCTTTCCAAACTATGACAATTGCAAGCTTCACCAATAGATGCATCACAGGAATGGATTTTTAGAGAGTGGTCATTTTTTGGTGGTTGGTCAATCTCTCTAAATGAAAAAGTCATATATTTACTCTTTGTACCGTTTAACGTAAGTATATTGGAGCTAAGACATTTTGATACTTTACGTAATCCGTTTTGAGCGCATTTGAATACTTCAGCCCACGAGTTTGCACTGAACACTATAGCAGTATCATCGGCAAAAGTTATAATATTTCCATTTTCAATTGTAACTTGACTCACCTCGTTCATATATATTAAAAACAAGGTCGGACCCAAGATACTTCCTTGTGGGACTCCAAAAGTGACAGGTAGTTCAGAGCTGATAGTTTTTTCAATTTTTACGGCTTGTGTTCTATTTGTTAAATAGTCCGCCAGAAGTTCAAGCTGTAGACCTCTTATACCCATTCTCTCCATTTTTTGTATTAGAAGTGGGACAGAGACCGTGTCAAAAGCCTTTGCCAAGTCAAGGAATACAGCAATAACCTTATTACCCTTGTCCATGTTGCTAATAACGTAGTCTACCAGTTTATGGACCGCATCTGATGTAGACTTGCCACGACGGAATCCGTATTGGGTATGCTTCAAAAGATTTACTAATAAATAAAGAATAAATAAAGGAAAGAAAAACTTCGACACAGGCGGGATTCGAACCCGCAACCTCGGGTATACACGGTATTGACACGGTAGCTCAGTTGGCAAGAGCGACGGGGGCGTATACCCGAGGTCGCGGGTTCGAATCCCGCCTGTGTCGAAGTTTTTCTTTCCTTTATTTATTCTTTATTTATTAGTAATACTCCCCACATGCGGTTTTCATGAACAAAAAGGTTTAAACTTCAAAAGATTTTTTGATTCTATGTATTTGACGAGTCTATTGTTAATCAAACGTTCCAAATTTTTTGACAAACTTGATAGTATTGAGATGGGCCGGTAATTGTTGACACAGCACTCTGATACTCTGTGGCATCGACAAGTGTTTGTGTCGAAAATTTAATTTTTAGAATTTTTAATTATAATTAAGATAGATATCGAAAGAATTCTCACTGAAAAGAACTCCATTTATTAAGGATAACATATGTTATATAAGGAGTATTGAAGTTTAATAATTATTTCGTGATTATATTAAAGTATTGGTTTGCGCTTGTTTCAACGGTTTTTTCAGGCCAGTATTTTTTCTTTATTTCACAATTCACACATTAAAATAATACCTCAGTTTAACTAAATACTGAATAAATGAGTTATATTTCTTCTTATCCACTTATATTTTACTAGATATACTCTTATCATAAAATATAACCTTAAATTAGTCAATTAGTTATCTAGTAAATAAAACTTAGTTTACAATATCAAGTACCATTAGCTTAAAAATAGTTAAAATGCCTACTCGCAGTGAAACTATTAGTAATTTAGAAAAGAAGTTAAATTCAATCCTTTTAGAATTAAAAAAATCTAAAGAAAATACCATAAAATTGTTAGAGGAACGTGAGGATAGTGAGCAAGAAATAAACAATATTATTAAAACCAATTCTTGTTTAAGGAAACAACTTGTTGACTTGGATGCAGAGCTGCAAGATAGCATGGCCCAAAGATTGGCCCTGGAAAGAGATGTTAGTTTGCACCAAAACAGTTATGATTTTCATGAAGTAGCACTGAAAGAAATAGAATTGTTAAAAGCACAACTAGCAGGAGCTGAATTAGAACTACATTCATTAAGAAGTAAGAAAACAGAGGAGAACTCAATTATTCTGCAGCGAATGTATGATAACATTATTGATATGCCAACAATAGACTTGACTACTCCATTAAAGGAGGAAAAATCCCTACCAATTGTGAACATAAAAGGTTCCAGAAAGTTAAAAAAGTACCTTAAACTTAAAAGAACTGTAAGAAATCTTGTAAAAAAACTTAATAAACTTAGGTGTAGTCAACATCATGAGATGAAGTTTAAGTTAAATAGGCTAGAACAACTATGTAGTGATTATGAACTTTCTCTAGACAGTAACAAAGTTAAACTAAGTCATGATAGTAATAGAATTATAGAGTTAGAAAAATCTCTTCAAGATATTACAGTAAACTATCATAATAGTCACTTAGAAATGCAAAGCTACATAGTAGGATTAGAAGAAATCATAGAGTTAAGTAATGAAAATATCAAAACAGTAGAAACACTATCTAGTTTTTGCACTAAGTGTGAAAGTGTAAGTACTGTCATAAATGATGTATCTCCTGAAAATAGAAATAATATGGTTCAGCCCACTTTTGCTTACAATAGAGATGTGTCGACTCAGAGGACTTTAGTCTTCTCCGATTCTCTTGGTGTTAACATTGGCCATCATTTAAACAAAGAATTAGACCAATGTATTTTAAATACTTGTATGCCCGGAGCAAGTTACTCTCAAATAATAAATACCATTTTAAAAGAACAATATGACTCCAATACTACTTTAGTTATTTTAATTGGTTCGAGTAATAAGGTGAATCCAAGTGACTTAAAGAAATCATTTGACAAATTGGTCAATTTAAATGTTAGAAAAATAATTATAAGTGACTTCCTATATTCCAAGCATCTTAGCTATAAGGTTAATACTAGGATTTATAAACTAAATATGTTACTATATAATTTGACCTTGGGATATAGGCAAAAAATTGTTAATTTTAATATAAATAATTATATTAAGAAACCATTATTGACTAAAAGTACCTTGAAAGTACCTGAACATTCTAAAAAACGTCTAGCTATGTTACTAGCTAGTAATATTGTATACAACAATGTTATTAATTTGAATAACATAACAATTTCATCTGACTTGGATGCAGTTATTAGTACATGTACTAATGTATCTGCAAATTTCGCTTTAAACTAGGTAGTAAGACAAAGGAAAAGGCATACATTTCACTAGTTCATCAGAACATACAGAGCCTTTCCTGCAAACTATTAGAATTAGAGTTATTCATTAATAAGTACAATGCCAAAATACTTTGTTTAACAGAACACTGGTTAAAAGCAGAACAAATGAATTTTAGTTTAAAGAATTACACAGTGGGCAGTTGTTTTAACAGAGAGTCCATAATGTGTGGGGGTAGTATGATACTATTATATGTAGACATTAAATTTAAAGAAAGAAAAGACATCTGTAGACTCTCTGTTGAACAACATGTAGAAATCTCATGCATTGAATTGAGCAAGTATATAATTTTGTGTGTATATCGCCCACCCAAAGGTAACTATGACATCTTTGAAGCAGCGATGGAAGATGCTTTGGGGATGGCTTCCCGCAGCTCCAGAGAGGTTGTAGTTTGTGGGGATTTCAATGTTGACTTGTTGGGTGAGGGTCTAGTAAAGGAGAGAATATTGACATTTTTTCAATCATTTAATCTTCTAAATGTATTTAATGAGCCAACCCGAATTACCTCGACCTCTGCAACATGTTTAGATAATATTTATTGCAATTGTGATTACTCCGGTCACTTCCTTTTTGATTGCATTACCTCAGACCACAAGGGTCAATTTATAAATTTAGAATTTACCATCGAAAAGAAAAAGTCAATAGTATGTAGACAGATAACTGAAAAAAAACTTAGCTTATTTGAAAATAATATTAGGTCTAGCATCAGCCCCCCAATGAGAAGCAGTGAATCATTAGAAAATTGTCTTTCATTCATCAATGAGCTAAAAACTGAATTCAACAAAATCTTTAAAACTAAGGTAATACTGTGTAATACAAAATGCTCTTTTGCTGAATGGGCCACCGCTGGAATTAGAATAAGTAGAGATCACCTATATAACATTTATAGAGAAAAGTCCTTTAACTTCAACCAAGATTTTATTATTTATGTCAGAAATTATTCAAAAATTTTCAAAAAAGTTTGTGGTGAAGCTAAATCTAGATGCATAAAACATAAAATTATGAATTCTTCTAACAAGAGTAAGACTGTCTGGAAAATAATTAACAGTGAAACTGGAAAACTAAAGTCCCCACATGATCTCAATTTATTATTAGATAATGAACTAATACAGTCAAAATCACAAATTGCTGACATTTTTGAAAATCATTTTATAAATACCCCCACTCAGACAACAGAGAAATTAAATTCATGTCCCCAGAAAGCTCTTGAGTTGTTGGAACAAAATGTTACCAAAACAACAGCACAGTTTTCTTTCAAGTATGTTGACAATAATGATATAATTAAAAATTTTAAAACTATTAATCTTAAAAAAACCGAAGACATAACAGGAATGTCAGTTTTCGTCATAAACAGAATAATAAATATAATCGCTCCTCATTTAACGATACTTTTTAATAAATGTATAGATATAGGAGAATTTCCAGACTGTATGAAGTTAAGTAGGCTCATCCCACTACATAAATCAGGAGATAGTCAGGACTTTACCAATTATAGGCCTATTTCTATTTTGCCAGTTCTCAGTAAAGTTTTTGAGAAAATCATGTCCAACCAAATGCTTTCATATTTTAACAATCATAATATATTCCATGACGAGCAATATGGTTTCACCAAAGGTAGGTCTACTGTAGATGCAGGAGTGTCACTAATGAAACATATTTTTAATTCATGGGAAAACTCCCGGGATGCATTAGGTATATTTTGTGACCTCACGAAAGCTTTTGATTGTGTAAAAAAAGAAATAGCGTTGATTAAATTTAAATATTACGGTTTTGACGAGCAAGCACTGAAATTAATGGCATCATATCTTCATAAAAGAACTTTAAAGGTTGATATTAATGGAACCACGTCGGAAGGATCGGAAATAGAGATGGGCGTTCCTCAAGGTTCTATACTTGGCCCATTACTGTTTCTGATTTACATTAATGATTTACCATTTATGGTACAAAAGTATTCTGAGATAGTTATGTTTGCAGATGACACATCTTTAATATTTAATGTAGCGAGATCCTCTACATCTCTTGACGACGTAAATAAAGCTATCTCACTGGTATTGCATTGGTTTACTGTAAATAACCTGGTTCTAAATGCCAAAAAAACTAAATGTATTAAATTTACTTTACCGAATGTTAGACAAGTTGATAACAATATTGTTATTGATAGTGAACAAGTAGAATTAGTGAAAGAAACAAAATTCCTAGGGATAATAATCGATTCTAAGTTGCAATGGGGACCCCATATACTAACACTTTCTAAAAGGCTGAGCTCAGCAGCGTATGCCGTGCGTAAGATTAGAGAAATAGCAGACGTAGAAACAGCTCGCATTGTGTATTTCAGTTATTTTCATAGTATTATGTCGTACGCTATTTTATTATGGGGTAAAGCGGCTGATGTTCATAAAGTTTTCGTCTTACAAAAGCGAGCTATCCGATCTATTTACATGTTGAGGTCGAGGTATTCGTTGCGCGAAAAATTTAAAGAAATTGGCATTTTAACTGTCCCTTGCCAATACATATATGAGAATTTAATGTATGCCAAAAAGAATATAGGCCAATTTAGTAAAGTTTGTGATAGGCATACTGTTAACACTCGAAATAAGGACAAACTTCACGTACCGAAGTGGAGACTTAATAAAGTAAGTAACTCCTTTATGGGACTATCCCTGAAAATGTTCAACAAACTTCCTTCTGACATATTGGAATTGCCTGTGGCATCTTTTAAAAAGGCAATAAAAGCCATGCTTTTAAAGAAGTCTTACTACAGTGTTCAAGATTTTTTAAACGACAAGGACCCAACGCGCACATGACCGTGTCCGTAAAGCTATAAATCTTCCCTCGTTATTCCTAGGAATAATTGTCTGGTGAGGATTTTTCTTCTCACGTTATGTGATTGGTTTTTGTGATGGACAATTTATTTTAAATATGTCAAACTAGCGTTTGGTTTTGTCGCATAGAAAATCTTTTATAAAGTAAAAACATGTTAATAAACTGAAATTGTACAAACCATGTTTTGAAAAAATGAAAAAATGTGAATGTAAAGAGTTTCTTTGTTGCTTCTTCTCTTTACGAACACCTTCCGAAGCAACGGACTAATGATAAATTTAAAAAAAATTGACGTTCAAAAAATGTTAATTTTTAACTTTATTTTGAAAAATAAACTTTTTGACTTTTTTTTTTTTTTTTTGACTTTTGACAGTCCCTGTCACCACTTTTATGTACAGGTGTAATGAGGGATTTTTTGAAAACTTGAGGAAAAACACCGGTTTCAAATGATAGATTGCAGATGTATACAAGTGAAGGTATTATGTAAGATTTGTACTGTTTCAAGAATAAGCTAGAAATACCATCTACGCCCGTCGCACAGTCGCTTTTTAAGTTCGTAATAATACTCTCGATTTCAGCTTCATCTGTAGGTAGTAATACAAAGGACTCGGAAATGCTAGGAATTGGTTTATCACTAGGATCATTACATTTATTTTGTGCACTAAGTAGTTTATCTGCTAGTTTTTTCCCAAACTTTGCAAAATAATTATTGGCATTGTCTATGGCTTTCGAAGGATTATCAGCAAGCAGTTCAAGTGGAGGTTTCCTTTCCTTATTTGTATATGTGATTCTTTTTCCATAGTTTCTTATTATTCTTGCCAGCTTTACTTAGTTCATTAGTTTCGTAGTTTAGTTTAACTTTTTTTAATAATTGGTTACAAAAATTGCGGTAACGTTTATATGTTATTTGTGCTGTCGGATTGTTGAGATGTTTCTTTGCCTTTATATGGAGTTATAAAATATACAAAGCAGATTTTTTCTAATATATTAAACGATTTAATAAAACCCATTGTTTCAATATTAACTAAATATTTTCTATTAATGATAACGCTATTATTTTAATGCAATACATCTATTCCCAATAACACGCTGAGACGACGACGGCGACAACCGGGTGAATGTTACTCTTACCCTTTCTCTTACCGTGGGCTCGCATTTACCAGCAAAGTGAGAGTTAAATTACTGGAGCGCTAATAGCTCTCAGTCAGAAGTTGATATATTTTCGTGCACTTTTATGCATTATGTAGATATTTAAGTTATTTTGAAGATTCATTATTTATTTTTCGCATGTTACTATTACTGAGAAATAAGTTTTCTGTGTGACTGTGTGGCTGCCTCCGTGCTCGCACGGGTAAGTGATTGGCTTGATGTACGGAGGTCTGGGGTTTGATCCCCCGGGGGGGGAACTCACAAATTATTAATTTGTAAGATTTAATCCAGTCTGGAAGGATATTGCAGGCTTGAATCACCTGATTATCTAAAAATTAAGATGATTCCGTTCTCCGGAGGGCACGTTAAGCCGACGCGACGGTCCCGGCTACTATTACGGTAGTAGTCGTTAGTCTGCCAACCCGCAATTGGCCAGCGTGGTGGACTAAGGTCAAATCATCCTATATAATTTAATGTTTTTTAACATGAATTCCTCATGTGGAGATTATTACTCATAAATAAAAGATGTTATTAAAGGAAAGAAAAATTTTGACACTGGCGGGGTTCGAACCCGCGACCTTCGGGTATACGCCCCCGTCGCTCTGCCAACTGAGCTACAGTGTCAGTTGGCATCCAGCGCGAAATTTCTCTATCCTTTGTTTCTTTTTTACACGTTCAAGTAGTGTTTGCGTTTCCTACCTCCGAATTTTAACTAATTCGGACGGCCACTTGTCTACCTTTTCAGATAGAATGCAAATGTTGGAAACGCCTAACTATCACATAATTTAATGTTTTTTGACATGAATTCCTCATGTGGGGATTATTACTCATACTACTACTACTATTAAATTAGCTAGATTTGTAGTTGTATAATCAAAATTTACATCACTTAATATAAAATATTTATAGGTAACCTTCAACAAATTTTCCTTGTGTTTCTAATAAATTTTACAGGAAAAGTAAAGTCATTGTTGGATATCCTACAATAAGTCTATTTGGAAGTACATTGATTTTGCACAATACGATTTGAAGGGACGCTATGCCCTTTAATAAATCCTCCCTCTCGTACCGTCATCATTAAAATGCGCGACTCTAATAACGTTATGCATTTGATACACCACAGCTCATATGGTGCTCCCCAACGGGGGACTCGCTTGATTCTAGCTTGATTAGTGTGATGAGACCATTGTTCCCACACGGGTCTGTTTCGTATTGGAAAACAATAATTACTACTACCCTTACTAGCCGTACGTACCTATTTTAACGTGCCCTCCAACGCACGAACTGAAAGTAACATGTAAGTATACTACTATTACGGAAGAAATACATAAATAGAAATAAGTATATATAATACACATAAAAATAACATCTAAGACTAAGAAACAATCATTTATACTCATCAAATAAATATTGCTAGTCATATATCTACTCAGCCAAGGACGTCAAGTAAGAAGTAATTTTTTTTAAAATAGATATGTATAAAGTAGGTATTTAATGATTCGGTACCAATAGTACGATAACAAGTGAACATGTTGTCTGATAAGCTAAATTAGACTGAACTGTTCACTGGCTACCATACCCTTTGTACCATTTCGTGTAATATTCGTGAATGATTTATGAGAGCAACTCTTGGAATTTGATTTAATAGGGATTTTTTTTGGGGGTAGATGTAAGAAATGAAACAGTGCTCTCTTGATACAAATTTAATATTTAATTGATTTGTACATAAAAGTGATTAAATTAATGTTCTAAAGTCACTTAGTGAACTAACACTTGCCAGCAATTATTATCTATAAGGAGCCATCAGGTTTAAAAAACTAACCTTAAAAAACTACACTGTCCTGCACAATGGAGGCCAAGTTAATCCAAGACTCGCTGGATGGTATGAAGGATGCACTCAATAAGCGGATGGCAGCCTTTGAAGATAAGCTGCATCATTCTAGTGCACCTGAAGCTTCTGTCGCTGGTATCTCCGCAGAATTTGTTGCATTCCGCCTGTTTGTAACCCAGACGATATCCTGTCTCCAGAAGCAGATAGAGATGCTAGCCCACGAGACAGACCAATTGGAGATGCGAAGCAGGCGCAAAATCCTTCTCATTCATGGTGTGGCTGAGACCAAAGATGAAGACACAACTGCGCTCGCTACAAAGTTGGTCACTGAGAAGCTCTGTGTTACTAGTTTTGTTTCCACTGACATTAGCCGCTGTAAACGTATGGGGCGCTCTATAGGCAATCGAACTAGACCTATATTGCTCAAGTTTAGAGACCTGGCTGTTCGGGATCAGGCATGGTCTTCCAAAACAAGACTTAAGGGTACTGGAGTCACATTATCAGAGTTCCTGACTAAACGGCGACACGATGCCTTCATTGCAGCGCGGGAGAAGTTTGGAGTGACGCAATGCTGGACCCGCGAAGGGTTTGTTCATATTTTGGCACCGGATGGATCGCGGCATCGTGTAATTACTGTTGCTGAGTTGAGAAAAGTTCTGAGCGCTCCTGCACCCGTTGTTTCCAATGCAGGCACTTCTAATTTACCTCCGAAACCCCAGAAGACGAAGACAACCAGGCCCGTATGCGCAGCAAAGAAGTAACAGTAATCTATATTGTATGTTTTTCATAAGTAGGCTAAAACATCCCTATTTTTTCTGTTTTTAGTATAAATTGCTCCACATTCTTCTTATTTAAATGTAACGTTTTAATCACATAAATTACTACTTTAAGGTGATTTGTACAACACAATTTCATTGCAGGGTAAATGGTAAACTTTTTCTTTTCATTTTTCGATGTATAATTTTTGACAATAACAATAACAACCTCAGTTTTTTTTTTCTTCTCTTTTATGTTTAATGAACAGGCAAAGGTTTTTTTTAACCATGCAGCCAATTTTTGGATTGTGGCTTCTTTCATATTAGTTTAATAATTTCGCCAATGTGTGTTACAAATTACCTTGTAAATTATTGCGTTTTATGTACTTACATATTGGAGCCAAATTAACTTTTTTTTTTAATGTTACTTATTTTCGAGGTTTCTTTTAAATTGCTTACATTCTTGGAACTATTTATATAATGTACTTGTAATAGCTTTTCATCCACCCAGCTGGCAAGTGGTGGTTCATTGTTTGTATTTTTTGGTATACAAACCTATAAGTTTTTTAATTAGTATTGATAACTATTTATTATTATAAATATATATATCTCGTATTTATTCATTATATATTAAAATACACACTTAATTTTTATAGTCTATAATAATTATGCAACAAAACCCGAGTGATGATGATACGAGTGATGTTTACCAATCCTTCTCTTCCTCTGACGACGACTTGGACAGTAGCGGCAGCTTTTACAGTGTTCCCTCACTAGCTGAAACGATACATGCCCATTTCTCTCCACTTCATACAAATTTTAATATTATTCATATTAACGCTCAAAGCATACCAGCTCACTTTTCCGATATGTTGTCTTCATTCAATAGTAACAGTATTCACGCAATTCTTGTTTCTGAATCTTGGCTCAAACCATGTCTTCCCTCAGCTTCATACTCTTTACCAGGTTTTCAGCTAATAAGAAACGATCGTGTAAACGGCCGTGGTGGCGGAGTTGCTATCTTTCTCCGGGCCCATATTCCATATTCAGTTATCAGCACCTCAACCCAACCCCCGCCATCAAATGCCGGTGAACACCTTTTCTTAGAATTAGTCTTAGGACACAATAAGGTTTTATTGGGTGTCTACTATAGTCCGTCACTTCAATTAAATTTTTTTCCTTCTTTTGAGAAGATCTTAGAAGATCTCACCCCCTCTTACGATCACTCAATTATTATGGGTGACTTCAATACCTGCCTCTTAAAAGGTGATTCGCGTTCTAAATCCCTAACTTCGATATTCCATGGCAGTAATTTTCATATATTACCCCTTAATGCCACTCATAACTTACCAAATTGCACGCCATCTCTTCTCGACCTTATAGCGGTCTCCTCCCCTAACCACGTGGCTCTGCATGGCCAAACTGCTGCAGATGCTTTTTCTCATCACGATCTAATATTCTTGTCCTATAAAGTCCGGCCCCCTAAAAATAAGTCTAAAATTCTTCTGCAGCGCAGTTTTGGTAGTATAGATCTGGATAAGCTGAGACATGATGCTTCTAATATTGACTGGATGACATGTACCACAGCGGCTACTATCGATGAACAAGTCAACACTTTTAATACAAAACTTACGGCACTGTTCGATATTCACGCTCCCGTTAAATCAGTTAAAATGAAGCATTTTCCGGCACCATGGCTCACAGACGAAATTAGGGATCTATTGATGAAAAAAGCACGAGCCAAGTCAAAGTTTAAGTCGCGACCATCAGATCTAAACAAGGAAAAGTATGTGTCGATTCGGAATCACTGCAATAAGGTGTGTAGGGATGGACAGCGAAACCACATCCACGAATCCGTTGAAAATGGCGATCCAGCTAAAGTCTGGAAGTTTCTTAGATCCTTAGGAGTTGGAAAATCTCGTCACGATTCTATCCCAAAAGATCTAGACATCACTTCGCTTAACAACCATTTCTCCACGACATCTACTTTTGATGGTGTTAAAAAAGCTGAAACATTACATTTTCTTTCTACACTACCAGCTCCGGATTATCCTCCCTTTAATTTTTGTCAATTCTCCGATTGTGATGTTAAGAAGAATATTATGTCCATTACGTCAAACGCAGTAGGTGGTGATTGTATTAGTCGAAAAATGATATTGCCTATCCTAGACCTTATTCTTCCTGTTATTACTGAAATCCTTACTAATTCCATATCCTTAGAATCCTTCCCTATGGTATGGAAAGAAGCCCAGGTCACTCCTATTCCCAAAAAAGCTAATCCTAAGTCCTTCTCTGAATATCGTCCTATATCTATTCTGCCATTCCTCTCTAAAGTACTTGAACGACTGGTACATAAACAGTTAAGTGATTTTCTCACTAGGAATGATCTGCTTAACCCCTTCCAATCTGGTTTCCGCCCTTCCCATAGTACTGTAACGGCTTTGATCAAAATAACTGATGACATGCGTTTGGGAATGGATAAGGGACTGCTGACTGTTTTAGCACTGCTTGATTTTAGTAGCGCCTTTAATACGGTTGACTTCGAAATATTACTTGCTTTACTTCGTTCTCTTAACATATCTCCAACGGTAGTTGACTGGTTTCGTAGTTACCTACTGGGGCGTCGGCAGCGCATTCACCTCGAAGATGCCATGTCTCCGTGGATTGAGTTAAATGCCGGTGTTCCACAAGGTGGTGTGTTGTCTCCTCTCTTATTCGCTATATTTATTAACTCCATTTCTCATAAACTTACTTCTTCCTACCACCTTTATGCAGATGATCTTCAGATTTACACACAGGCTAATTTTGACCAAATAAATATGTCCATAAGCTTAATTAATAATGATTTAATGCAAATTTTGAAATGGAGTGAAGCATATGGATTGAAAGTTAATCCGAATAAAACGCAAATAATTATAGTTGGTAGCTCACGAATTGTTTCCAGGATTGACTATAAATCACTACCGCCTGTTTTATTTGATGGCACATCCATTCCTTTCAGCGCTGCTGTAAAAAACCTTGGTGTGATGATAGATAGCACCTTATCTTGGGTACCGCAACTGGAATTAGTAAGCCGGAGGCTGTTTGCGTCAGCAGGGTCCCTCAGGAGGCTACGTAACTTTCTCCCTACTGCTACCAAAACTGCGTTAGCCCAATCTCTTCTACTACCTATTCTTGATTATGCTGACACCTGCTATCTCGATCTAACTGAAGATCAACTGAACAAACTTGAGCGCTTACAAAACTTATGTATTAGATTTATTTTCGGACTGCGTAAATATGACCATGTCTCTGCGTATCGCAATAAACTTCAGTGGCTTCCAATTCGTCTCCGCCGGAATGCACATACTCTGTCTCTCCTGTACTCTATCTTGTTTAATCCTGCCACCCCCTCCTACCTTAAAGAGCGTTTCCAATTCCTTCACTCTTCACATGACCTCAATCTGCGTTCTTACCACAATCTTTTGTTGAGTACCCCTTCCCATTCCACCAATTTTTACAGTTCCTCCTTTACCGTCCAGGCTGTACAACTATGGAACGGTCTTCCTGTAGAGGTGCGATTAGCCAAGTCTCTCCCTATTTTCAAGAAAATTGTAAAAAAACACTTCCTCTCCGAAACATTATAATATTATTTGTGTTGCATACAAAAGTTTATATATTCTATTATATATTATGTCGTAAAATGTATATATGTATTTTATTTAAAAATCTTTATATATATTGCATATGTATTGTATTTATTGAATATTATTTATTTTATGGAATACTATCTGTATCTGTAAGTGTATTAGAACTTAATAAATATTTAGTAATACTTAAAATAGATAGATAATAGTTTGATGAATAATTTTTAGTTTTTAAGCAAATCAGTTTAATTTATTGGACATCTACCGAACATGTTTTTAATCCAGCAAAACTTTCCATTAATGGGTTGTCTGGAAGAGATCGCTCTTAGTGATAAGACCGCCAGTTGTACTTTGGCTTTTATACCGATCTTATTTGTAATTGTTGTTTTTATTTTGTAATGTGCAATAAAGAGTTTTATTATTATTATTATTAAACAGAATAAACCTGGTGATAATGTTACGAATTGAACAAGGATGTTTCCTTAAATATTAGATCAATCACAAAGATAGATGTAGGTATTGTACGAAATGAAAATTAAAAAAAAAAACTATATATTTATAGTAAGTGAGGATGGATGAACGTAAAGTGGCAAAAGAGATATATAGAGCCAATGTGGATGGTGTTATTAGTATAGCATGGCCCCATAAGTCATTTGAAAACCAAATTGAAAACGTAATTACGAAGGCCAAAGACCGTAGTGAAAAGAGCATGTATGAAAGAATGATGAATGTGACAGAAGCAAGAGAGATTTTCCTGGATTGTACAAAGTGGCGATCTATAGTCTCTGCCTACCCCAATGCAAACAACGGGCGTGAGTATAAATAAGTAAGTAAATAAATAAGTTTATACTCAACTCAACGTTTGCGCCACATATCACCAAAGGGTTCGCAGGGGTACTTATACTTCTGAACATCACGTTAATTCTTGTCACTCAAAAAAGTATACTTCAAAATAAGACCCTGACAGTATTTTATTGATTGTCACAAAAACTAAAATAACTCTACCGTTGTATTCCGGTTCATAACGAGGGAACTTTTTTGTATAGGTATAAAATATCTTTCAGGAATAAAATAAACTTATTTACTGAACTATGTAAACGTAATTTTATATTGCAAATGCCACAATCCCTGTTTCCTCCCGTTCTTGGAACGGAAATAAATATATCTACGTAATTGAATTTTATTTTTTTATTTGTTCTTTATTGTCGATTTAATACCACTTGAACGAAGCCAAGGTAACAAATAAATAAGCATTTCAGGGAACACTTGAAATAATAAACGTAAATCTGAGAAAAAAATTGTAAGCCCACAGGGCTTTACTCTCTGCTATAAGTAGTAGCTACACAATTCAATAAGAGGTTTATAGACATTTCCACAAATATTTTTATAAAAAACGCTTATAGACGCCTACATTAAGTAAACTTTTCTACTTAAAAGACATTTGATTGTGATTGACCAGCGATAAGGAAATATTCGATAACTTTCTATACATATTCTTCGCAGAACAACAGGTGTTGTCCGTTTGTATTCAAGGAGTATTTATTTTCTTTTATGTCTACAAAGTCTCAATACAAGTAACAAAACTCCTAGTGTCAGATAAAATCAACTTTTAAGAAATGAAAAGCTGAACTACAGTAAAACAGGTATTTTTATCTAAACATTCAGAGTTTCTAGCAAAATCTTTACATTTTCTTACATTTCTTATTTTTGCTTTATGAATTCTCAACTCAGCTTTGAATAACTTTATATTAGTTGAAAGAAGTGATCTTATTTACGAATTTTAATATTATTAAGTTACGAAAATAAATCAAGTATAATGTAGTTTCTCGATAAATGAATTAATAATTTCTAAGAAATGTTATTTTGATGTACTATGGAACATAAGCCTCTTTGATTGTGTATTAAAATATCAAGGACTTAAAAAATAATTATATACAGAATAATATTTTGGAATTTTCCCCAAGCTCTCGCGTATTAAGAACCATAGATTTAGTATGACTTACGTATATAGATTGGCAATGTAAAGATGACAGGCGAGACCAAAAAAAAGTACAACGGTGTGCGTAAATGAGTGTGTGTGCGTGACATTAATATGGCGGATTCCATACTAGCCCTATTAAAATTGATAAAAATTCACGTCTTTGTTAATTACGCCAATTTGTAAACTTTACAGTAATTGTTATATAATGATGATGATGATAGAAGATATTTTTTATCATATATTTGCATTCAAAACTTTGGTCTAAGATCTAATTTGGACATAAATGGCTTAAAATTTTATGTTTGCCAAAGAATACGCATTTGATTTAGATTATGTGCCCTTAAATATTAATAATAATAAATTTATTTCGGAAATTATATCCATAATGTGTAAAGAGCTTATTCCATTACACTTTTATCGTTGCTGAAATCGGAGGTCCTTCACAGTCACTGCCGCAGAAGGCCACAGACGCTTGTTATTCCACTACACCGATTTCAGTTTCTGAATCATTCGCGAGCGCGCGATTTTTGCGGGCGGTCGTACGAAATTGCTCCCGCCTTTTTTTTTAAAACGCTCTCTATCGTACTCTCTTATGGACTATCCCACTCTCATTTAATAAACGACGACTCATTGCGTCTATATATCTCTTTCGCTACTATACTTACCTACATATATCCTATTCATGTACACAACCTTTTCCAAATATTTTTACGTCATATTTCACACAAAATATTAAATAGGCGGGAACTCCTATATGACTTAAAAATAAAAGCATATTTATTAAAAAGTTTGCCGGGGTCGTACGAAGTGGCGATCGATAGTTTCAGCCTACCCCAATGAGAGGTAATGGCGTTAGTATATGTATGCATATATGTGATTGAACGTATTTGCTTACCCCAATGGGAAATAATGGCGTGAGTATATGTATGCATGTATGTAATTATACGCCTGTGCCTACCCCCACAGGAAGTGATGGCGTGAGTATAAGTATGCATATTTGAAACAATACGTATCTGCCTACCCCTTACGGAAAAATGGCGGGAGTTTAAGTATGTATGTATGTAATTAAAATTATCTGCTTACCACAAGCGGAAGTAAAAGCGTGAGTATATGTGCGTATGTATGTAATTAAACTTATCTGCCTACTCCGATGGGAAGTAATGGCGTGAGTATTTATAATATAATATAATTTGCATGTATGTGATAAAACGTAATTACCTACCCCAATCGGAAATAATAGCGTGAGTATATGTATGTATGTATGAATATAATTGCCTATACATATCTGCCTACCCCTATGAAATGGAACCCCTACCTACCTAACTACCCCTGGAATTAATGGCGTGAGCATATGTATATCTGCTATAAAACTTTTATTATCTTTTTTTTGTTTACGTAATTTGCAATCATAGGCATGAAAAATTTTGGCACGTCCGAGAGGACGGCGAGAGCTGTGGCGGGCGCGAGGCGACTAAATCGTCTGAACGTTATTCCACCTTCCTGAGACGGAGCTACTAAAAATTTAGTGAGCTAGGAGCCGAAATTTGTCTACTTTTCGGAAGCCTAGCGTTCTGAACGTTATTCCACTAGTCTGAATTCAGATTCTGTGGCTGTCGGACGTCTGAATTCAGGCAAATGAAATAAGCTCTTTAGTTACATTTCAAAAAACTTATCCTAGTGTTAAAACAACATAAAAAAATTTAAAAATTAATAACATTAATTAAGACACGCACCTGACGGTAATCCAACTGCGTGTAGGCCCATCCAGTGCTTGAAAAAGGAAGAATCCCACCTGCTTGACAATACATTCAGCATACTGTTAGAGGTGGAACGTATACGCCTTAATAATGAGGCAGTCCGCTTTCGAATGATCGCGTAAAAGCAATCAGTCTCCGCATCCGCAAACATGCCTGAAGCGCTACAGAAACGTGGCAACCCGAACAGCATCCTGAATGCATTATTATATTGCACTCTCAATGTGCTATACATACGCTGAGTATAGTTGAGCTAAAGTAATAACTGCATCCAATAATCACCAAATTTAAGACGTAAATACCAGAATTAAAGTAAATAAGACAAATAATTTCTTTCATGTTTGATGCCAAAACCGTTGTAGGCCGTTATCGTGTTCGTGAGAGGTCCTGCCTTTGTTGACATTTGTGTTATGATTATGACGTTCGTCGAACGAATTCGACTTTTGAATATATTTTGAATATATTTTGTCTCTAAAATATAGTGTTCTTTTCAGAATCAACTTTTCAGAACTATCTATCTATACTTATAATAAATCTGTAGAGAGGCCAATTATGTACCTGAAATATATTTTCAAAATAACGATCAGGGGATTATTAGTGATCGATACTGATGCCAAAAATGCAATCAGTAAAAATTTTGTCTGTCTGTCTGTCGGTTTATATGTTCTTTATAGACCACCACTTTTATACTCGCAAATTCAGTTGTCGACACTTTGGCCCTGTGACGCCAACGCGTGCACAGTCCCCTCAATCGTGATATCATGAGAAAGTGGTCTGTGCCAACGTTAATGCCCCTATGGACTCTGGTGTCAACAACCTTTGCTCTTAGCCTTTCATCCACTATCACAAAATCTATCATACTTCTCTCGCTTCCTCTCTGTCTAGTATACATATGGATATCTTTGTGCTCAAACAACGTGTTTGTAACACAAAGATTCCTCTCCAAACATACATCAATCACTTTCTCACCATTCTCGTTCACTCTTTTATCACCAAACTTTCCTAAAACTTTTTCACAACCGTTGCGTGACACACCAACCCAACTATTAAAGTCTCCTAACATAACAATTTTCTCATTTTGATCACACCCATTCACAACATCGTCTAATAGATTCCAAAACTCCTCCCTCTCGGATAGTGATCTGGACATGTCCGGAGCATACATGCAAATTATGCGCATCCGGACAAGCCCTACTTTCACCTTTATCCATAGGAGCCTTGGACTCACGCAAGCATAATCTTTCATGCACTTAGCCATCCTTTCAGATACCAGAAGTCCCACGCCTTGGCAAGCTCTGTCACTCTCGGAAACTCCCGACCAGATAGCTGTAAATGGACCAAGTTGTGAAACCTCTTTTTCCTTGTGCTTCGTTTCATTCACACACAGAAAATCTAGTTTTCTTTCTTCCATAATCAAACATACTTCATCTAATTTTTCATGCATCCCTCCACACACATTCATCGTACCAAAGCGGGTCTCTTTAGCCCACTTTTCGCCCCGTGAGGAACCACGGCGTGATGAGTGGCGAGCTACATCGCCGCCTCCGTGTTTATTTGTAGATGAACACATTTTGGCCCCACGAAAAGCAAGGGAAATATATTGTCCGCCTAGCCAGAGCCCCGCTTGACTAGGTAAGGTTATTTAGCACCCGGAGTTCACCAGGCTCCGGGACGGCGGCACGCTAACGACCAGGCTCACCCCTGGCCACGCATCCCTCGGCACGGCAGACCTTGGATTGGTGTAGGAGCGAAGATGAAAAAGCCCTTTTCCCTTAGTCGACTTCTACGACACCCACGGGAAGAGATGGGGTAGTGCTATTCTATGCCGACACTACACAGCTTATTAATTAAGAATATATATTTATAATTATATTTATTTGATTAATTAATATTTATTACATCAAGCCTGGCTTTGCTAAAGGGTGACCAAACTGAACGCCGCCTACATATTGAATCTACATTAATATTACAAAAGGGTAAATTTTTTAACTTTGATAGTTCATTTGTAAGTGTTAATCTTTGAATATACTGTATCAATTATGAACATTCTTTCGCAAACAGAAAGCTACTTAGGAAGCCTATAGTACTCCTCCAGCATTTAAACTGTGAAAAATACTTACAATTTTATAGTCGCACTGTATGATGTAGATGACGGTTGATCTGTGAAGTGGAAGAACTAGAGCTCATCCTCTTGGCCACGCTGAGCCTAGCAAGTTCCCGGTAGATCACAATCTGGGGCAGGCTGCTGTGTCGAGGCAAATGCAGCTGAGATGGCCTGGGGGATGGGATTGGATTCACTTCTTCTTCTTCTGCTGGCTTCTGTAACAAACATTATTTGAATATCGTCAGTTATTTTTCGTGTTTAGCTGAGGAGTGTCGACCCCGTTTCTTTGTATGGGTGTACGTAACAGGCAACTAAAGGTATCGGGACTTTTCATAATATTTGAACAAAAAAATCTACGTTTAAGTTTTAAGTTGGAGTAAAGCTGGCTCATATCCTGAACAACCAGATTATGCTATATTAATTTATTTTACTGTATGTTACTATTTATACCGATATAAATAAGAGCGGGTAACACTGCAAGGCATATTAAGTGCGAAATATCTAGGATGAGTACTGAATGGTGAATGATTAAACACCGAACACATTTTTTTATAGAAGACAAGATTTCAGTGAAGAAGAAAATTTTGGGTACGGAGGTCAAGGGTTCGAACCATTTTTAGGGCAGCATTAATATGATGAATAAGAACTATTTCTTCTTATCCTTCGATGTGATTTGAACATTTCGTGGTGTTAGTATTGAATTGGATGGTAATGTCAGAGAAATTGCTCATAAAAGCAGGCGTAAAGTACGAAGTATGAAGATTAAAGAGCATATATGAAAATATTGATGGATGTAAATTAAGCTAGAGAGGTTTGCCAATAGCTGAGACAATATACAGTAGGCAGAGGATATCGATCGCCACTTTCTACGATCTCTATGATTCTGCTCACTTCAGTTTCACGCCTTTGTAAAACGTTATCAATCTGGTATTGGTCGCGTCTATACCATCCACATCGGCTCTATATATATCTTTTTCGCTACTTTTCTTTCATCCATCCACTACGTGAACCCAGACCATCTTAACGTTAAAAGTAAATTACTTGCTATAAATTGTTTTAACATCAAGTTTTTTAATTAAGTTAATGCAGCTGTTGCTTTGAAAGTTGTTTGTAAAGAAACGAAGCAACAAGAAACTCACAAAACTCTTACAGTCATATCTTTCTTATATTTTTAAATATAATTTGTACAATAACACAGTCAACATAGATCTTTAGAAATATAACAAAGAGGTAGTTAGACTTTTAGAATGAATTTCTCAGCCAATTTTGGAAATTGAATGACGAAAAGATTTTTAAATAAAGGTTGTTTGTCATGGGTCAACCGCATACATACATACATACATATACTCTAGGCTATAAATCCCAGGAAGGGGTAGCCAGAGCTAAAGAATTAGAAATTCCTCAGCCACTTTTGGAAATTTGAGTGGGGAAAAGATAGTAAAAATAAAGGTTGTTGGTGATGGGTCTCCAACCGCATCGCCCAAAAATCCCTTAATAGCCCCATACCGTTAGTCGCCTCTTACGTACACCCACCGGAAGAAATGGGGTAGTGCTATTCTAAACCGACACTACACGGCAAACGGGTCAACCGCATTTCCTAAAAGTCACCTAAAAATCTCCAATAACCAAAGACATAATACACTCATGAGAAGAAATGGGATAATCTAAGCCTATCCAGCCAGATTTTATTTAACTCTCAAAAGATTTTGTATACGACCAAATTAACTTTATATAAATGAATTAAATTGTCCATAACAAATACATACATAAACATAAACATAAACGTTCACGCCGTTTATCCCCGAAGGGGTTGGCAGAGGTACCAATACTCCTGAACTCACATGGCAAGCGCCATCTAGTTTCCAGAGAAGGTACCCACGTTTTGCTTAGACAGTGTACTCACGTGATAGAGGGCAGGCCTATCGCCGGTTTGTACGAATACACTGTCACATGACTAAGCATAACTCAGCCATGTGGGTTTCCTCACGATGTTTTCCCTCACCGTACAAATACCAATCATATAACGTAATTTGAATGTTTTATTCATGAAAACATCATGTGAGGATAATCTATCATACTATAATCTCTTCTACTACCTATTCTTGATTATGCTGACACCTGCTATCTCGATCTAACTGAAGATCAACTGAACAAACTTGAGCGCTTACAAAACTTATGTATTAGATTTATTTTCGGACTGCGTAAATATGACCATGTCTCTGCGTATCGCAATAAACTTCAGTGGCTTCCAATTCGTCTCCGCCGGAATGCACATACTCTGTCTCTCCTGTACTCTATCTTGTTTAATCCTGCCACCCCCTCCTACCTTAAAGAGCGTTTCCAATTCCTTCACTCTTCACATGACCTCAATCTGCGTTCTTACCACAATCTTTTGTTGAGTACCCCTTCCCATTCCACCAATTTTTACAGTTCCTCCTTTACCGTCCAGGCTATACAACTATGGAACGGTCTTCCTGTAGAGGTGCGATTAGCCAAGTCTCTCCCTATTTTCAAGAAAATGGTAAAAAAACACTTCCTCTCCGAAACATTATAATATTATTTGTGTTGCATACAAAAGTTTATATATTCTATTATATATTATGTCGTAAAATGTATATATGTATTTTATTTAAAAATCTTTATATATATTGCATATGTATTGTATTTATTGAATATTATTTATTTTATGGAATACTATCTGTATCTGTAAGTGTATTAGAACTTAATAAATATTTAGTAATACTTAAAATAGATAGATAATAGTTTGATGAATAATTTTAGTTTTTAAGCAAATCAGTTTAATTTATTGGACATCTACCGAACATGTTTTTAATCCAGCAAATCTTTCCATTAATGGGTTGTCTGGAAGAGATCGCTCTTAGTGATAAGACCGCCAGTTGTACTTTGGCTTTTATACCGATCTTTTTTGTAATTGTTGTTTTTATTTTGTAATGTGCAATAAAGAGTTTTATTATTATTATTATTATTATTATATAGATTGGCAATGTAAAGATGACAGGCGAGACCAAAAAAAGTACAACGGTGTGCGTAAATGAGCGTGTGTGCGTGACATTAATATGGCGGATTCCATACTAGCCCTATTAAAATTGATAAAAATTCACGTATTTGTTAATTTCGCCAATTTGTAAACTTTACAGTTATTGTTATATAATGATGATGATGATAGAAGATATTTTTTATCATATATTTGCATTCAAAACTTTGGTCTAAGATCTATAATGAAGCATATAGACTGGTAATTATTACAGTCTTAATTTGGACATAAATGGCTTAAAATTTTATGTTTGCCAAAGAATACGCATTTGATTTAGATTATGTGCCGTTAAATATATAAATTTATTTCGGAAATTATATCCAAAATGTGTTAGTTTCATTTCAAAAAACTTATTATTAATATGCCTTGCAGTGTTACCCGCTCTAATTTATATCTGTATAAATAGTAACATACAGTAAAATAAATTAATATAGTATAATCTGGTTGTTCAGGATATGAGCCAGCTTTACTCCAACTTAAACTTGAACTTAGATTTTTTGTTCAAATATTATGAAAAATACATATATACATATATTCACGGCTATAAATCCCTAAAGATAGCTAGAGCTTCAAAATCAGAAAATTTCTTCAGCCAATTTTGGAAGTTAAGTGGGGAAAACATTGTCCAATAAATGTTTCTGGTGATGGGTCTGTAACCGCATCGCCCGAAAATTACTTAAAAGCCCCGATACCCTTAGTTGCCTCTTACGTACACCCATGGAAAGAAACGGGGTAGTACTATTCTAAGCCGACACTCCTCAGCTCAACACGAAAAATAACTGACGATATTCAAATAATTGCTGTTACAGAAGCCCGCAGAAGAAGAAGTCAATCCAATCCCATCCCCGAGGCCATCTCAGCTGCATTTGCCTCGACACAGCAGCCTGCCCCAGATTGTAATCTACCGGGAACTTGCTAGGCTCAGCGTGGCCAAGAGCACAAGCTCTAGTTCTTCCACTTCGCAGATCCACCGCCATCTTCATCATACAGTACGACTATAAAATTTTAAGTACTTTTCACAGTTTAAATGCTGGAGGAGTACTATAGGCTTCCTAAGTAGTAAAGCTTTCTGTTTGCGAAAGAATGTTCATGATTGGTGCGGTATATTCAAAGATTAACACTTACAAATGAACTATCAAAGTTGAAAATTTTACCCCTTTGTAATATTAATGTAGATTCAATATATAGGCGGCGCTCAATTTGGTCACCCTTTAGCAAGGCCAGGCTTGATGTAAATAAATATATTAAACGTAAGGTAACGTAACGTAAAATATAGACGTGGGTACTCTGAACACCAGGTGAAAATATCACGTGATGTTCAGAAATATTAGTTCCTCTGCGATCCACTTTGTGGATATACGGCGTGAACATTTGAGTTTTTTGGGTAACAAACGAAGTCGAGCAAATCCTATAAAAGACGCAGCAAAGGACCGGTTATTAAAGAGATCTTCGTGAGAGGGCTATATCTTGCAGACGTATTGATAAAATTAACCCAAGGCTATTTAAGTGATTTGTTCTGGACCCTTTATAATTTCTAAAACGAGTAAAAAACATACATTCATACACTCACTGCTATAAATCCCAGGAAGGGGTAGCCAGAGCTAAAGAATTAGAAATTCCTCAGCCACTTTTGGAAATTTGAGTGGGGAAAAGATAGTAAAAATAAAGGTTGTTGGTGATGGGTCTCCAACCGCATCGCCCAAAAATCCCTTAATAGCCCCATACCGTTAGTCGCCTCTTACGTACACCCACCGGAAGAAATGGGGTAGTGCTAATCTAAACCGACACTACACAGCAAAAAACATAGATTACAAATTTTAACTAGTTACCCAGTAGCAGTATTATGGCAGTATTCCGTTGGAATACTGCCTACTTCCAATCTAATTCTCTCTTGACTGAGGTTTGATAAATCGCCCGCTAAACGTAAAGTAGCAGTATTATGGCAGTATTCCGTTGGAATCAGGGCACTCTCCGAGGCTGAAACATACCGGTATCTGGGCATGTCACAAACCATCGGTGTAAAGGTGGCAGACGTGAAATAGGGTGTTTGCGAGGAGTTTTATGAACGCCTGAAAAGTGTGCTTAATAGCTACTTGTCAGCTTAACTCCTGGGTCATGCCTGTACTGATGTACACGTTTGGCGTGCTCAGATGGACTCAGTCCGAACTAGACGCTCTGGACAGTGGAGGCCGCACGATGATGACCTCTCATCGAATGCATCATCCGAGATCGTCGGTTATGAGATTGTATATCCCGCGGAAGTGTGGTGGGTGGTCGAGGCCTCTTGAGTGCCAAAACCATGCACAACCGCGAGGTATGCAACCTCAGAAACTATTTTTTGACGATGACGGATGATAGTATTCGGGGAGAGGTGGTCGCTAGAGATAAAGGACTGACTCCCTTATCGTTGGCCTCACAGGATTGGCGAACCCCGGAGGTACTTAGCACCTCTGATCGGGAGTCCGTATGGAAAGAGAAGGAGCTGCACGGGAGGTTTTACAAGGTACTTCACGAACCTTTCGTGGACCGTAAAGCCTCCCTGCATTGGCTGCGTTTCGGGGACCTCTTTGGGGAAACCGAAGGTTTTGTCTGTGCAATACAAGACCAGGTTATCAAGACGCGGAACTATCGGAAATACATCCTAAAAGACGGTACCACAGATGTTTGTCGAGCATGTAGCCGTCCCGGAGAGTCACTCAGGCATGTTATTTCCGGTTGTTCGGCTCTTGCTAACACTGAGTACTTGCACAGACACAACCAAGCAGCCAAAATCCTACATCAGGAGCTCGCTCTGAAATACGGACTCTTGCAACAGAGGCTGCCGTATTACAAGTATCTGCCGGAGCCAATCCTAGAAAACGACCAAGCCAAAATCTATTGGGACCGATCTGTTATCACGGACAGGACTATTCTAGCGAATAAGCCTGATATCGTGGTATGGGATCGGTTGCAGTCGAGGGTATTTCTAGTGGATGTCACTATCCCACATGACGAGGGTCTCGTGAAAGCCGAAACCGAGAAGCGTCGGAAGTATCTCGATCTGGCTCACGAGATCACCGACATGTGGAGTGTGACCTCGACTGAAATTATCCCAATTGTTTTGTCCGCGAACGGGTTAATTCCAACCAGCCTCGCGATCAACTTGAGGCGGTTGGATTTCTGTGGCGTGTCGGTTCCAGCACAAATGCAGAAAGCGGTGCTGCTTGATACGGCTCGGATCGTCCGTCGGTTCTTGAACCTGACTCCCTGAATCTAAAAGATACCGAATATAATAATAATAATATTGGCGTAGGGATGTGACGACCCACCGCCCATTGTTGGAATGGCAGGATGACATGTTTACCAGCTTGCCATTCCAACAATGCAAATAGTCAGCGCTTGAGTTTGTAGGTGTTGACCGTGTCTACACACTGGTCTCAGCGCAAAAAAGAGTAATAACGGTCTCCCCGGGGCAAGTAAGCGAAACCCCGGGTGAATCTTCGCTCATCGTAAAATGCAAGAAAATATAAACGATGAGCGCATAGGACCGCTCCCCAAGGGCTATCGCTGGGGCGCGTCTGGAGCTGGGGCTGGACGTGGCAGCATGCGGTCCCCCAGTCGCCGCGGACCGGCCCGACCACCTGGCAGATGGCTTGGCATCGGTTGGGACTGGGGCAACTCAGTCCCAGCAGTCAGTGCCCGCCGCTGGTGGAGCTAGGCGCCGCATGGCATGGACGGTTGATATGAATAGAAATGCCATGCGGGCCTACCTTAGGGCCTCAGGATCAAGAACTGGGCGGACGGGTTATCGGGCAGCAATGTACCGCTAATTTCTGCGGCTGGAGCCCAATTTGACCGTCTCAGAACAAAACCTGGCGGACCGAGTTCGGTACATACAGCGCTCAGAACTTTTTAGCACTACCGAACTCGAACAATTGCGACGCGAGGCTGTTCCCCCGCTAGACGAAGAGCCACCTTTGCAGGTTCTCCCTCCAGTCCCTGAACGGGAAGTACGGAGGGAGCCAATTGCTAACCTGCCGGATGTGGGTGGTGCGGAAAGCGATTGGGGAACAGTCTCCCTGGATTTGGATTTGGTGAGGAGCGCACTCGAAGAGACGATCCTGGAATATCGCCAAGTGCCTCTCGAAAGGAGGCCAAGGCTGCCCCGAGTTCCTCTCAGCATCAAGGTTCAGGATGTCGTTGAGGCCGTCAATAACATGCTGCCTTAATTTTTAGAGAGCAGCATGGACCTTTGGGATACGGATTCAATTCTCTTTGGCGCCGCAATGACAGTTTGTCAATTTGTCGGCGTCAGGATGCCGCCAGCAAGAGCTGGTGGCTCCCGCCAGGCTGGCAGTACTAGTCCCAGGACTAGAACTAGACGAGCCTGGATGAGGCGGATTGAAGGCCGTATCACAAGGGCCAGGGTCCTCATCGGCAAACTGACCAGCTTCAGATCAGGCAACAATAGGCCGAGGGTGGTGCGCTTCGTCAGGGAGACATTCTCTGGTGAGAATGTCTTTGACAACTCACCGGAGTTTGCCTGTAGACTGGTGGAGCGCATCGACGATCTGAAGCAGAAGATCGCTGCTTGGGGTAAGCGAATTAGGCGATATTCTGAAAGGGTAAAGAGGTACCAACAGAATCGTCTCTTCATGAGTGACCAGAAGAAGTTCTACAGAACTTTGGAGCGTCCCGATGTGGTTTCGACGGGTCAGCGACCGGAAAAAGCCGATGTTGTTGCCTTTTGGCATGGGCTTTGGTCGCTGCCTGTTGATCACGAAGAGGGCCGATGGTTCGAGGCGGTCGAGGGAGCGTGCGAGCCCATAGCGCCCATGAACCCCGTCAACATATCCAAAGAGGATGTGGTGGATGCGGTCCGTAAGGCTCCGAACTGGAAAAGTCCGGGGCCGGACGGATTGCACCACTACTGGTTGAAGGGGTTCACGCGCTGTCACGCTACTCTCGCCCGTCAGTTCCAAAGCGCCCTCGAGAGTGGGTCGCTCCCGAACTTCATTACTACTGGGGTCACTCATTTAGTTTCAAAGAGCGATGCTACCGCGGATCCATCACAATACCGCCCCATTACTTGTCTTTGTACAATTTACAAGACCTTGACATCCGTTCTGAGCTCCAAGATTACTCAACACATTGTTGATAACAATGTGATCTCTGGAGCTCAGAACGGATGTAGGGGCGGTAGTCGCGGTAGCAAGGAGCTGCTCCTCATCGATGCGGTCGTAGGCCAACTGGTCAAACGCAACCGTCGGAACTTCTCCGCTGGCTGGATAGACTACAGGAAGGCGTTCGATTCGGTACCTCATTCATGGCTCATGAGGGTCCTCGAGCTGTACAAAATTGAAAGTTCGACACTTCCTCGGGCAGTGTATGGGGTGCTGGAGAACGATCCTGAGTTTAGACGGTCAGCGGATGACGGATGCGGATGACCAAATTGATATAAGGTGAGGGATTTTCCAGGGCAATTGCCTGAGTCCAGTTTGGTTTTATTTATTTATTTATTTATTTTGGACAAACAACAGACACAGACTAAATACATTATTTCTAATTAAATTACATGGTGAAATCAGTCTGTATCCAGAACTGTTCATCACAGAATATTTACATTTCTATTATTATTCTATTTATCTTATCTTTATATTATTATTGTGTGATTCACAAATCCTACGAAGAGGGGCGCGCTCGCCAGCCACCGTGCGGACGGGCTCTACCGCGAACACGGCTGTGTGCGGCAGCCGGCTGTCGGGCCGACGCGGGACGCGGTAGCCTATTTCGTTGGACAGGGGAATGCAATCGTAATGGTTAAAACATATGTTATGGAGCGTCATTTGGTCAATAAGTTGTCGTCTGTCTGTCAGTGATTGTAGGTTGTATTTTTTAAGTAGATTAGTGTAAGACATTCTGGAATGATGAAATTTGTAGTGTATGGCTTTAAGGGCTTTTTTCTTTTTGCTTGGCCCTGAATCCTCTAAGTTTACTCTTGGAGAATTCGGGGATAGGCTTTCAGTTTCGGAGAGGCGGATCGATTTCAGTGGTTCCGTCAAGATGGAGCTTGGGGTCGATAAGTGTGCGGTCATTCATGTCGAGAAGGGGAATGTCGTGCACTCTGATGGTGTCGATGTCGGCACCAATCATTTGAGGGCACTCTCCGAGGCTGAAACATACCGGTATCTGGGCATGTCACAAACCATCGGTGTGAAGATGGCAGACGTGAAACAGGGTGTTTGCGAGGAGTTTTATGATCGCCTGAAAAGTGTGCTTAATAGCTACTTGTCAGGCGTTAATAAGATCCGAGCCATTAACTCCTGGGTCATGCCTGTACTGATGTACACGTTTGGCGTACTCAGATGGACTCAGACCAAACTCGACGCTCTGGACAGACGAGTTCTCGAGTTCAGACGAGTCCGCACGATGATGACCTCTCACCGAATGCATCATCTGAGATCGTCGGTTATGAGATTGTGTATCCCGCGGAAGTGTGGTGATCGAGGCCTCTTGAGTGCCAAAACCATGCACAACCGCGAGGTATGCAACCTCAGAAACTATTTTTTAACGATGACGGATGATAGTATTCGGGGAGAGGTGGTCGCTAGAGAAAAGGACTGACTCCCTTATCGTTGGCCTCACAGGATTGGCGAACCCCGGAGGTACTTAGCACCTCTGATCGGGAGTCCGTATGGAAAGAGAAGGAGCTGCACGGGAGGTTTTACAAGGTACTTCACGAACCTTTCGTGGACCGTAAAGCCTCCCTGCATTGGCTGCGTCTCGGGGACCTCTTTGGGGAAACCGAAGGTTTTGTCTGTGCAATACAAGACCAGGTTATCAAGACGCGGAACTATCGGAAATACATCCTAAAGGACGGTACCACAGACGTTTGTCGAGCATGTGGCCGTCCCGGAGAGTCACTTAGGCATGTTATTTCCGGTTGTTCGGCTCTTGCTAACACTGAGTTCTTGCACAGACACAACCAAGCAGCCAAAATCCTGCATCAGGAGCTCGCTCTAAAATACGGACTCTTGCAACAAAGGCTGCCGTATTACAAGTATCTGCCGGAGCCAATCCTAGAAAACGACCGTGCCAAAATCTATTGGGACCGATCTGTTATCACGGACAGGACTATTCTAGCGAATAAGCCTGATATCGTGGTATGGGATCGGTCGCAGTCGAGGGTATTTCTAGTGGATGTCACTATCCCTCATGACGAGGGTCTCGTGAAAGCCGACACCGAGAAGCGTCGGAAATATCTCGATCTGGCTCACGAGATCACCGACATGTGGGGTGTGACTTCGACAGAAATAATCCCAATTGTTTTGTCCGCGAACGGGTTAATTCCAACCAGCCTCGTGACCAACTTGAGGCGGTTGGATTTCTGTGGCGTGTCGGTTCCAGCACAGATGCAGAAAGCGGTGCTGCTCGATACGACTCGAATCGTCCGGCGGTTCTTGAACCTGACTCCCTGACCCCGACCGACTGTGCTCTTGTCGGGGAGTACCGCCTCTCCCATTTAAAATTCTAATTTTCTGTTTCGGCCATGGGAGAGGCGAGAAACTAAAAGTGTTCCCAATAATAATATAATATTGTGTATTCTATTCAACCCATACTTAAAAATAATATCGTTAACATTAACACTTGTTTGTATATCAATCTGCAGAAAACAATAAGCTGTTTGAGCAAACAACAGATTATTCAGTTACTAAATCACCTTTGAAAATGAGGAAAGTTGTTTTTAATGTATTCCGAAATTTTCGAATAATATAATTAAATTTGATTTGATAAACTTACTCGTGCTGATCGCGGCTTTGTTAGTTTAGCCTAAATTGAGGAAGCTATTCATTGGTTTTATAAGGTCAAGTTTTTTTAAGTAAAAGTTGTACGAAACAAAGATTTTTCGTTTTACTATTGGTCATTTATACCAAAATTTTAACTGAATCATAAAATAGAAAAACATAAATATGATGGTTATGATAAAGTTGAATTACTTAACTTTTATCTTATACCCTTAAAAAAATAAAATTTATAAAAGTGTACTTTCTTACAGTTACATTTAAATTCACTTACTCACTCAAAGAGGAGTAGCCAGAGCTTTACAATCAAAAATACCTTAGCCGTTTTTTGCATTTGAATGGGGAAAAAAGTGTAAAACAAAAGATAGTTGGTGAAAACTTAAGAAGCCCCAATATTTGAAACTGATTGTATGACACCTAGAGGAAAAAATGTTTTAGTACCATTTTCAGTCCACAACACATAGCTAAAAGTTCTTTTATCAAATTCATCTATACTTTGTATAATAGAGATATAGTTTGTAACTTTGATTGTTTGTACGAGTTTTTGAAATCGGAAGAACTCCATATTTTTTTTACAATCAAGAAGAACTATTCAGGAGTGTAATAGATATGTTTGAAAACATATAAAAAAGAAAACTGTTTTAATTATTTTGCAATGAAATGTTCCATTGAAAAGCTTCATACATACATACATTCTTATACTCACGACCATAAATCCCAAAAAGACCTTCAGAGTTAGGAACTCCTCAGCCAAATTTGTAAGTCGATAGGGGACAAGATGGTAGAAATAAAGTGTCATTGTGTAAAGTGGTGATGGGTGTCCAACCGCATCGCCCAAAAACCGCTTAAAAGGCCCCATACCCTTAGTCGCCTCTTACGACACCCGTGGGTAGAAAAGGGTAGTAACATTCTAAGCCGGCACTACACGGCTTGAGAAGGTTCAACGTGATTGATACAAAACTCCCACGTGGTACAATACGCTTCCAATTCTATCTTACTATCCATTATATGCAAAAATATTGGCAGGTTTATCTAATTGTATATTTGGTTAAGTACATAATGTATGTTTGGATAGGAATCTTTGTGTTACAAACACGTTGTTTAAGCACAAAGATATCCATATGTATACAAGACAGAGGGGAAGCGAGAGAAGTATGATTGATTTTGTGATAGTTGATGAAAGGCTGAGAGCAAAAGTTGTTGACACCAGGGTCTATAGGGGCACGAACGTTGGCACAGATCACTTTCTCGTTATATCACGATTAAGGGGTCTGTGCACGCGTTGGCGTCACAGGCCTAAAGTGTCAACAACGGTTTTTGCGAGAATAAAAGTAGAAAAACTGCAAGAAGATGAAAATATCAGAGATGAATACTTGAGGAAATTGGATGATAGACTAAGTTGCGTGGAGATGAAGGATGAAATGGAAATAGAAGAAGTATGGGATGTGCTCAAATCGACGATGGTTGAATGTGCGACGGAAGTATGTGGAGTGTGTAAAAGGTCAAATAGACCACCAACAAGTTGGTGGGATAAAGTTGTGAAAGAGGCGGTTGGAGATAAGAAGAAAGCGTGGTTAGATTTACTAGCGATTAAAGCTAGTAAACGGATGGATGCGAGTGTAACTGACGATGTAGTGCAGAAAAGTGAAGATGAATATAAGAGAGTTAAGAATGAGGTAAAGAAGAAAATAGAAAAGAAAAAGCGGGATTTGCAAGAGTGGTGTGAGAGGAAACTTTCTGATAATTTCCGGAATAACCAAAAGTTATTCTGGAAGTATATCCGGAAAGAAAAGGGAGTTTCCCAAAACACGAGAGTGAGTGTAATAAGAGATGAACAGGGTGAATTGGCGACGGATGAAAGTAGCATGAAACGGGTATGGAAGAATTATTTTGAGGGACTGTTTGAGAAAGAGGATGCATCCATTTCTTCGCCAATCGACAGTAATGTTGATTGGAACGGGGAGATGGGTGAATTTAGTGACAGCGAGATTAGTATGGAAGAAATAATGAAATCAATGAAAAGTATGAAATTAGGGAAGGCGGCAGGGTATGATAGGATCACTATCGAAATGCTGAGTGCTGGTAAAGGGTTGGTGGCTTCTTGGTTGTACTTCCTTTTCCAAAAATGCTGGTCGAGTGGCAAAGTTCCACGAGACTGGTGCAAGGCGGTGATTGTGCCTCTATATAAAGGAAAGGGGTCACACCAAGAGGCTAAAAACTACCGCGGCATCAGCTTACTCAGCATTGTTGGTAAATTGTATGCTAAGGTACTGATTGAAAGAGTGATGAATGAAACTGATGAGAAAATATGGGATGTGCAAGCGGGATTTAGGAAAGGAATGGGATGTATGGATCAAATCTTCTCTCTAAGGAGCATCACCGAAAAGTTCTTAGCTAAGAACCAAAAGGTGTATTGCTCCTTCATTGATTTAGAGAAGGCGTATGATAGGGTGGTAAGAAAGTGTTTATGGGAGGTGTTATCCAAGTTCGGTTTGGGGAGTCAACTTATACGTGCATTAGTATCACTCTATGAGGATTCTAGTGCATGTGTAAGAGTAAACGGGGAAAACACTGACTGGTTCGGAATCTCTAGGGGTGTCCGACAGGGATGTGTAGCTTCTCCGTGGCTCTTCAATTTGTTCATGGATGACTGTTTGACAGAGTTGCGTGAAAGTGATTATGGACTAAGAATGAGTGGTTTCATCATTAAATGCCTCTTGTATGCTGACGATCAAGTGCTACTTGCATCGTCGGCAGAAGAGTTGCAAGAGATGATGAATATTGCATGTGAGTCTTTTGTAAGAAAGGGAATGAGGGTGAATGTGGATAAGACCAAAACGATGGTTTTTGAGAGACAGGAAGATGTGACAAAATGCGTGATTGCGATTGATGGTAAGGATGTGGAACAGGTGAAGGAGTTTGTATATCTGGGAAGTTTGTTTACCAGGGATGGAAAATGAGATGAAGATATTGAAAGAAGAGTGAAAAAGGGTAATGCGGTAAATGGAGCAATGAATAGCCTAATGACCTGTCAATCGGTGTCTGAAAAGGCCCGAATGGCTGTGCATGATGCTGTTCTTGTTCCTACGCTTATGTATGGAAGCGAATGTTGGGTGTGGCAGAAGAAGCATGAGAGCAGAGTGAATGCAGTAGAGATGAGGTCCCTCAGAAAAATTTGTAATGTTAGATTATGTGACCGAGTGAGAAATAGTGTTATTCGTGAAAAGTGTGGTGTGAAAGATGATATTGTAAGAAAGATAGAAAAAGGAATGTTGAGATGGTTTGGGCACATAGAGAGGATGGATGATAGAAAATTGGTAAAAGGGATCTATAGAGCTAGTGTGGATGGTAATGTTAGTAGAGGACGACCACGGAGAACACACTTGGACCAAATTGAGAGTGTGCTCAAAAAGGCTGGCGTCTGAAGTATGAAGAATAAAAGAGCATGTATGAAAAGATTGATGGATGTAAACGAAGCTAGAGAGGTTTGTCAGGATCGTGCGAAGTGGCGATCAATAGTCTCTGCCTACCCCAATGGGAACTAATGGCGTGAGTATATGTATGTATATATGTATGTATGTACATAATGTCTGATCAATATTTCAATAATCACGCATAATAAAGATTGTATATTCTATTTGACTCATTCTTAATACGACTATAGTAAACGTTAACACGTGTATAACAATTTACAGAAAACAATAAGCTGTTTTAATGACCAACTGATTATTCGATTCCTAAATTCACCTTTAAAAAGGAGGAGAGTTGTTTTAGTTTTATTTGAAATAATATAATTGAATTGGGCGATCGATAGTCTCTGCCAACTCAATGGGAATAAAGGACGTGATATAAGTAAGTAAGTAAAAAAAGTTAACTCAAGAACTTAATTAGTGTTGTATTTTTATAATCATCTTCCAAAGCAACGGTAGAATAAAATTACGAGAGCTAGGCTAGAATAAAATTAACAAGGAATATTTTGAGCATAAAATCATAAGCCAACCACAGTGCTTAAGTGCTTAAAGGCTTCATGGTTAAGTGAATTCGATGCGAATGGACGTCAGTTTTTAATAAAAAATGTTTCAACTAAATTTACTCTTTTAATTGCTATTCGGAATTTGGTCTATTGTCAATTGTTGGAGAGAATACTAAAAAAGGTTGAGTATTGTAATCATTATCATCACTAATAAATAAAGAATAAATAAAGGAAAGAAAAATTTCGACACACTCGGAGGTAGGGAACGCAAACACTACTTAAAAGTGTAAAAGAAACAATGCATAGAATAATTTCGCTCTGGCAGCCATTGACACGGTAGGTCAATTGGCAGAGCGACGGGGGCGTATACCCGAGGTCGCGGGTTCGATTCCCGCCTGTGTCGAAATTTGTCTTTCCTTTATTTATTCTTTATTTATTAGTAATAATCCCCAGATCAGGTTTTCATGAACACATTCAAATTATGTGATAGTTAGGCGTTCTCAACATTTGCATTCTCTCTGAAAAGGTAGACAAGTGGCCTTCCGAGTTTGTAAAAAAATCGGAGATAGGGAACGCAAACACTACTTAAAAGTGTAAAAGAATATTTAATAAATACCAAAAAAAAACTTTGCATACCGAATTGGCAGAGCGACGGGGGCTCGTATCCGAGGTCGCGGGTTCGATTCCCGCCTGTGTCGAAATTTTTCTTTCCTTTATTTATTCTTTATTTATTAGTAATAATCCCCACATAAGGTTTTCCGCAGCAACCGTGATAGCCCAGTGGGTTGAACACTCGGTTATCGTGCAAACGACTAGTGTTCAAATCCTGGGTTGGGCCTACACCAATTTGTCTTTTCTAAAGACATATGTGTGGTTAATTTATCATGGTTGTTAACGGTGAGGGAAAAACATCGTGAGGAAACCCACATGACTGAGTTGTACTTAGTCATGTGACAGTGTATTCGTACAAAACGGCGATAGGCCTGCCCCCTATCACGTGAGTACACTGTCCATGCAAAACGTGGGTACTCTGAACACCAGGTGACAAAGTCACGTGATGTTCAGAAGTATTAGTACCTCTGCCAATCCCTTCGGGGATATTCGGCGTGAACGTTTATGTTTATGTTATGAGGTTTTCATGAACAAAAACATTCAAATCATTATCATCAGTGTTATTAAAGGGTTTTCTTTTTATTTTTGCAAAACCTATTTGATCTCTTGACCTGAATAATATTTATTGAATTTGAATTTATATTGCAAATTTCAATATACGGAAGTGTTTCTATACAGTATTTTAAGAAACTTACACATAACAAACTGAAGATATCTAAATATATTCTACCTGTGTGAAGTTGGCAGCCAAAACTGGCAGCCATTATAATACGACCAAATTAAGAAGTAAAATACTTTTTGGTTCCATTTACCAGAATAACATGTAAATCCACAGTTTTCACTAGTTATTATGTTATATGTATCGATACTCATCCGGACATACATCCATATCCATCTGTAGACAGTGCCAAAGCCTGCAGATAAAATGAAATTAAGCATGGGAGCCGCTCCAGAAAAATCCTCACCTCTCCTAAACCAAGACCCGTAATACTTTCTGGTTACATTCATTGTAAAGCTTATTACATAAGCTATCAAATGATGGTATAACAGTATCCCGCTTTGCCGTCAAAGTAAAGAAAATTCGACGTAGAAGATGACAGCGTATAAAACTGTAAGAAATACGGCGGCCGCTCCAGAAAAATCCTCACTTCTCCTAAACCAAGACCCGTAACACTTTGTGATTACATTCATTGTAAAGCTTATTACATAAGCTATCAAATGATGGTATAACAGTATCCCGTTTGGCCGTCAGAGTAAGGAATATTCGACGGAGAAGATGACAGCGTATACAACTGTAAGAAATATAGCGGCCGCTCCAGAAAAATCGTCACCTCTCCTAAACCAAGACCCGTAACACTTTGTGATTACATTCTTTGTGAAGCTTATTACATAAGCTATCAAATGATGGTATTACAATATCCCGTTTTGCCGTCAAAGTAAGGAATATTCGACGGAGAAGATGACAGTGTATACAAGTATAAGAAATATAGCGGCCACTCCAGAAAAATCGTCACCTCTCCTAAACCAAGACCAGTAACACTTTGTGATTACATTCATTGTAAAGCTTATTACATAAGCTATCAAATGATGGTATAACAGTATCCCGCTTTGCCGTCAGAGTAAGGAATATTCGACGGAGAAGATGACAGCGTATACAACTTTAAGAAATACGGCGGCCGCTCCAGAGAAATCGTCACCTCTCCTAAACCAAGACCCGTAACACTTTGTGATTACATTCTTTGTGAAGCTTATTACATAAGCTATCAAATGATGGTATCACAGTATCCCGCTTTGCCGTCAGAGTAAGGAATATTCGACGGAGAAGATGACAGCGTATACAAGTATAAGAAATATAGCGGCCGCTCCAGAAAATCCTCACCTCTCCTAAACCAAGACCCGTAACACTTTGTGATTACATTCTTTGTGAAGCTTATTACATAAGCTATCAAATGATGGTATAACAGTATCCCGTTTTGCCGTCAGAGTAAGGAATATTCGACGGAGAAGATGACAGCGTATACAAGTATAAGAAATATAGCGGCCGCTCCAGAAAAATCCTCACCTCTCCTAAACCAAGACCCGTAACACTTTGTGATTACATTCGTTGTAAAGCTTATTACATAAGCTATCAAATGATGGTATAACAGTATCCCGCTTTGCCGTCAGAGTAAGGAATATTCGACGGAGAAGATGACAGCGTA